>QGSO01000331.1:0-18980 GCA_011037825.1 Carya cathayensis | reverse complement strand
TCATTCAAAGCTTTCATTCTCTCTTCTCTAAGCATTGAGCCTTAACCCTTGTTCATTTTGAGAGATATAGTTTGTGCTTGTATTGTTCTTATTTCACTCATTGAGGAGTGTTTTCTGATATCCTACCCACTATCAATTCTTGTATCAGTAAAAGGGTGTGTACAACCCTTGTGCGTGTAGAAAGTGTTCTACACAGGGAATCGTTGAATCACCACGTGTAAGGTGATTGCAAGTGTAGAGGGTGTTCTACAGGATCCTTTGTAGCGGTGTTGTTCAAAGGTGTAATAGGTTTCTATCTCCACTTGAAGGAGATTGAATAGTGAATTCGGGGATCCTCAAGGGGTAGCTTGAGGCGAGGACGTAGGAAGTGGGGCCGAACCTCGTTAACATTGTGACGCCCCCAAATTCCGCTTGGGATTGAACGGACATTTGAAGCGTCGAGACATGCAACACAAGGTTACCTGCCCCCGTTCATGACATATAAGATGCAATGTTCCTAACATGCATCTAGCATTATGCAATATTCGCAGCGGATAATCTTTTTCTTTAGCAATACTATGCACCAAACTAAATATATCCCAAATACTTGAAACATAATTCATACATAAAGGCATACTAAAAAGCCGTGATCATCACACTAGTCCAAAATGGTTGTGATCAAAAGAATACTTGAGATACAACTCCAAAAGTACAAGTATTAACCTAAGTTAAATATATACCATCATCAACATCGCACCGTGGCCTAGTCGACCGTATTCAGTTGGTCAGATTCCAATTCTCCTTTGGGTCCTGTAACAAGATCTACCATTCGGGGGAATGGTAGTTGGGACTACCACAGTGAGATTTGATTACAAATCTCAGTAAGTTAACATAAAACTCACACACAGGTTAAAAATGCATGCATGGCAGTAAAAGCATAAATGCATAATTATAGTCATACATAAACATAGTATAACTTGACATATAGCATGACTTAACCAGAACTTAAGCGTGAACTGAACTTGACTTAACATGGCATGAACTTAAGCTTAAAACATAACATGAACAAACAACATAACATGAACGTGAAACATAACATGGACTTGAAATATAGCATGAACGTAAACATGCATAACATAAATAAGAACTTGAAAATAACATAAACTTGAACATAACATGACATGAACATAACATATACGTGAGCATAACATAACATGGAATGGTGGGGACCCGAACACCCAACCGGTCGAAACGGAAGTAATAGGGGTCAGGCCCAACTATCCCGTTAGGGTTAGGCACACCAGATACAGGTGTAGACACGTGGTCATAGAACCTCCCCCCATGCTCGTCGTAAATTAACAACAGAGCCATCTCGTTCCACTGCGGGCTAGCCCTCAGAGTCTCGTACACCTCCTTCATGAACCTCTGCCCGATCGCCACGTCGTGAGACGGGTGGTCGTCGTTGGCCGGCATCAAATCCACGTCGGAGTACCTCTGCTCCAACACCACAAAGTTGGAAAGCTTACCCAGCTTAGCATCGAGCTTAAACTTCAGGGAAAAGCTATGGAAATTCGTCGCGTGCTTCAGCTTCCTCAAGCTTTTGAAGAAGAGAGTGGCGGGGATGTTTTGGTAATAAATACCGAAGGTAAGGCCGTTTTCTTCCAGAGAAACGAAGATCGTCCGCTGGGGAACCCGTGTATAAGGTCCTTCCGTACGTTACTCATGGCGCCGTGTGAAGTCACCGAATGGACGTAGAACCAGTTCGGCTGAGTCGACGCGGGTACCGAGGCGAACCACCAGTCGAACACTACGAACTCGTTCGCCAACTTGGTGTAAACCGGTAGCACATCCGGTTTGAACCCACTCATGACGATTCTTGGCATGCCTTCACTCATGTTCTCCGCCTGCTGAACGAAACCGTTCATCAACGGCGGTTTCGAGCTGTCATCTGACCCGCAAATCTGCTCACGGATCGCCTGAAACGAGTGACCCGGATCCGAGTCCACGAACAGGGCTCATCTGAGAGAAGACTTCGGGGATTCCGGGTCGGAGACTAAAATCCGGTTTGATTCTTCGCCTGTCAGGCCATCGATCTCGGGCCTGGTCGCTTTGAGCCATCCTAGAACGTGGTCAAAGGAGCGGTTTTCCATGACCAGGACGACTAAGGTCTTGATGGTTCCGTCGATTTCTGCTTCTCTTGGTGTGGCTTGAAGTCCAGAGATTGGGAAAAGACTATGAGGTAGAGGAAGAAAACAAGGCGATGGGTACTCTCCGAGAAGCTATTTCCCGGTGATCGGAAAAAGGAAGGTTGTCTCTTGTGGAAGACGGGTATCTCTCAATCTCTCAATAATTACTCAGTAAGTTTAGGAAATAAAAAAAATAAATGAAATTGGAGAGAGAGACTGAAGGCGAGAGAGAGAGAGAGAGAGTTATGAAACTTATTTTAAATAAAACACTTTAAGTAAAACACTATGATGAATTAAGGTAGAATATTATTTTATTTTATCTAGTGGTGTTTGGATTTTACTTACCTGCGGCACCATTTTTGTTACCGTAGATTTTGGTGCAGAGTTCGAGGTGGAGGAGGAGGCTGAGCCCGAGGATGCGGCTCCGCCGGAGATCTGAGTTGAAGTCATGTTTTGGTTTTGGGCTTTGAAACAATATTTGTGACTTGTAATATTTTATTATATATCTTTGAAACGCTTTGTATTTTATTTAAGAGAAAAAAATTCTGGTACTTAGTTTATGTCTTTGACATCCGCTGCGTATTTCTTCGTGCACATGTGTCGCTTGCACACACTTGGCACTCGTCGATAGGATGGTGACCCGTGTTGTCACCGTCCGGACGTCTCGATTTCCCCGTGTCCGGGCGTGGGGATTTGGGGGCATCACAGAAAACGATGAGCGGAAAGCAACGTAACAGTGCAAATGCACTGTAGCCGTGGGTCGCAAAATACCCACTTTTGAACGGGGACAAACCAAGACACCAAATTGATAGGGAATGACCTTGAGACATTTATGAAGCTAAAGGAAGTGGGTTTTGGCCGTGGGTGGCGATGGAAACGGCGGTCGTAGGCCAAGAAGTGGCTGATCGGAGTTGAGCTCATGCGAGCTGCTCCGGCAACGGATCGGGGTCGAAATTAGGTGGGTTAGGACGGCAAGAGGTAGGGGAAGAAGTGGTGAAAAAATGGTGGCTGGAGGTGGTGCGATGGCGCCGGAATCGGCAAAAAGTCGTGCGGCTTAGATGAGCTTTTCCGACCAAACGACGACACGGTTGGGGGAGATCTTTGGAGGGGTGGTGCACCGGAGGGAGGGGAAGTTTTCTGGGTGGGTGGTGGAGGCCACGCCGCCGGCAAGTGGCGGTTCTGGGCAGAGGAAGAAAAACGGTAACAGGGGAAAAACTGGGTTGGTGCCGCGACTTTGAGCGGCTCGTGGCGGCTAACGGTGGCTCCGATGGCTCTGAAAATTGGAGGGGTTGTAGTTTGCCGTGAGAGGAAGAGAATGGCGGGGTTGGTGTACAACACCTCCACTGGACGGCGGAGATACGGCTGGTCAAAGTAGGCTGGGCGGGAGAGGAAAAAGAGAAGGGAGAGAGAGAATCCGAACGCACGGGAAGCACGGGGAGGAAGAAGAGAAAAAGGAAAAAAGGAAGAAAAAGAAAAGAAGGAAAAGAAAAAAGGAAGGAAAAAGAAATGAAGGGGAAAAGAAATGAAGTCCAAACTTCACTTCCGGGATCCAGAAACTGATCCGCCGAAAACGATTTTAAAAACATTAAACGACTGAAATAAATTAAACACCACATCAAATAAATAAATAAAAACCAAGAAAATATTTTAAACACAACGTAAAGCTAATATATAATAAATAACTAGTAAAAACTAGCTATTTAATTTTTAAATCCAAAAACAAGATAAAATAAATTAAACAGCAATTTAAACTCAACAGAGATTAAAATCCGATAATTTAAAATAAAAGAACTATTATTATAATTAAATTAAAATATTCCTTCAGTGAAAATACACGTAAAAACGGGGTGTCACAATTATTTAACTTGAAAAGAGATTATTGGGTCGCCATGTGTGGTGGATAATAAAATCTTGAAAGTGGAAGCTTAGGCATCAATGGTGATTAGCCTAATCAGATACGTGAGGTAATAAGCAATAGGATTCAGGAGTGTAGTGCAATAGTTTTGGTGGATTGGAGATTTGAACAGCATGGCCTATCTTGAGATTTAATGTTGTATGCAATTGAAGGAAATAGTCATGCTAATACTAGGGTTATGAGAATAGAAGTAGGTAAGCGAGTTTCCAAGAAGGGTTCATTAAGGTTATGGTGAATTCAATCGTGGTTCGTAGTGAATTTAGTCATCTCTAAATTAGATAATATTCAGAATTTAGGTGATCTTGAAAGTGTAAGTTGTTGGGTAGGAGTTATAGATGCTTTATTAGTTGGCTGGGAAGGACTTAAGGCTTTTTGAATACGTTCCTTATCTTTAGAAGAGACAGGTGCATTTTGGTATGATGTTACGTGTTTTCAATTTGGGGTGTTAATGTTGATTGGTATTGATTTCTGTCATCAATCAAGGTATGTATTTTTTCGGAATGTTGATTTTGATTAAGGTAGCAAGAGCCAAATGAGGAGAATGATAATTCGTGGTTTTTGGAGGTATATTATTTTCTATCGAAGTGGGGTAAATGCTTTTCTTATTTTTAGGTGTTGAATTAGCTTGTACTCAATGGTGTTGATTTATGAGGACATAGTCTTTTTGCATTTTGGCGAGTTACCAAAGTGCGCATGACTCGGTTTTGAATGTGCTTCCAAGTGTAGAAGTGTCAAGTTGTATCAAGGATAAGTCCAGGATCGTATTCCACAGGGACAACAAGTTATCAAAGCATTTGTGAGATTTCCTTTGTGTAAAAGATGTATCGATTATGGAAGATGAAAATGGATGTGGATCTATGTTTCTAAAATTACTAAAACTAAGAGACTTAGGTACTGTTTGGCCATTTGAAATTTTCATCTTAAACTCAAAATTCTCATCTCATCATTACAACTTTCCCAAATCCCAATACAAAATATAATAAATAATTTAACTATTTCTTAACTTTTTCAAATCTCAAAACAATAATAATATTAAAATATAATATTTTAATATTTTATCTTAAAACTCAAAATTTTCATCTGAAAATTTTTAGTGGCCAAGCAGAACCTTAGAGAAAGTGTGTAACAAATGGATTAAACTTGTAAGAAACAATAAAACAAACACTTGGGATGCAATTTTCACTCATTTCTATTTTGAAATTGGATTTACCTCTAATTTCATCTTCTCTCAACCACGATCCCATTCCTAGAAGTCATGGTCGGTTAATAAGACAATAAGCACACTTTTCAATGTAGTCAAGGTACCCAACATATTTTATAACAAGTGTAAAAGTGAAGGAAAGCCATCAAAATCTTGTTACAAGTTCAAGCATCAATCGTGCCTTTACGTCTACGATTGATCAAGTTCAAGAACATAGAACTTTAATCCTTCCTATAGGCAAAATGAAATACAATCTATCAAGTTAATCATTCAAAATTTCATAACCTTGAAGAAAAATCCAACTCAAAATAGTCATGAGTTACTCATTGAATCCCAAGCTAAAAATCTAGTCTATCATTACTAACTTAGCAAAATGCATAAAAATAATAAATTCTAACATTTTAAGTTACTGTATGAAAATAAATATAGAAGAATAAATAAGACAAGCTGAATGAACTACTAAGAAATAAAGCTAAAAAAACAACAAAAGGTAAAATAAACTAAAACGAGAGAAAAAAAAAATAAACTTCTCAACAGAATGTAAATGGAAAGGAATTTTCCGTGTGGTCTGGTCCTCTCTTTTATAGGGTCAGCATGTGTGAGTGAGCTTCCCATCCGTGAGTTGTGTGTTGTCCATTTTCCTTCTGCATGTGCTTGCTGTCATTCTACTTTCTGCATGTGTTGTCCATGAGTTGCTGCATGTGTGAGTTGTTTTCCGTGAGTGATGCTGCATGTGTTTTGACTTTGTGCTGAGTTTTAATTTTCTGTTTTCCTGCATGTGCTTGTTGATTTATTTTCCATCCGTGATTGATGCATGTGTGAGCTGCCGTGAGAGTCTTTGCTTTCTCTGCATGTGAGCTTGCTTTCCAGCCGTGATTGTTGATTTTCTTCATTTGCTTTCTCTGCATGTGAGCTGCCGTGAGAGACCTGCATATGTTTGCAACTTTCTGCATGTGTTTCATCTTCCGTGAGTTGCTGTTCTGCTTTGTGTGAGTGACTTTCTGCAGGTGCTGTCCAACTTTTCCTCTCCTCTGCATGTGCATGTGTTACACTTTATTTTCCTGCATGTGCGTGTGCTGCATCTTCCTTTTCTGCATGTGCTGCTGCTGTCCGAGTGATGCTTTTGCTTTATTTTTCTGCATGTGCGTTTAAAGTGCTATTTCTTGCTGCATGTGTAAGCTGTTTCTTCCGTGAGTTCCAGCTGAGTTTCCCTTTTGATTTCTGCATGTTCTCGTTGTTGTGTGCTGAGTTGCATCCGTGAGTTGCTGTCCACGTCAGTTGCTTTCTGCAAGTGTTGTTTTTCTGCATGAGTGTTCTTGCTGTTTCCAGGTTCTGCATGTGCATCGCTTCCTTATTTTTTCTGCATGTGCATGTGTTTGGTTTCTGCATTTCTGCATGTGTGTTTGCTGGTTTCTGCATTTCTGGTTTGCAAATTTCTGCATGTGCATGTGTTTTTGCTGCTGTCCAAGTTCCAGCCGTGAGTTACATGTTTAAGTGCATGTGTGAGTGATTTGCTTCTCTTTGGATTTCCTGCATGTGCATTAGAAATGTATTTCTTTCAAAAGCAAATATAGAACTTTATGTGTATAAAATATCAATTAATTTGACATTCAATATTAGAATTTGATGCATAATTAAGTGTTCAATCCTTATTTGATAAAATAAATCACTCATTTAAACAACTTAATTATGCAATTCTAACCCTTTATCAGCGCACAGAAGCGTGATTTTTGGAGATAATTAGGTATTTAAATTTTGTGCTGATTTTGAAGAATTAGTAGTGATTCGAACTTTTAATGGAAGATTAATAATTTGGTTGTGCAATTTATGCTTATTGATGGTTTATTTTGAAAGTAACTAAATGGTTACCAACTTGTGGGATACAATAGAGGTTTGGAAGTTCTTTTTTTAGCATATCAGTCGATTGAGATTAACACAGTTTATGGCGTGAAGATAATAACCATTGCAATTTACTGGGTGTTGTATTAAGGTTCTTGTGGAAGTGGAGATTTCAGATTACATAGTTGCCATGTGATGGTCACTGGGAGACTAGTGCAGGTATGATGGAATTGCCTATAGGAGTAGACATGAGAGAGATATATCCTTAATTGTTTGGGTGTTAATGATGGTATGTTTCTTAAACTTGGTCTCAGTGGAATCTTGTGGCTTGCTTTAATGTTAGCGTTTGATCTTGCAAATTTCGAGGACGAAATTTATTTTAAGGGGGAGAGGATGTGATATCCCGTTTTTACGTGTATTTTCACTGAATGAGTATTTTAATTTAATTATGATATTGATTCTTTTATTTTAAATTATCGGATTTTAATTGGATTTATTTATTGTTTTGAGTTTAAATTGATGTTTAATTTATTTTAGCTCGTTTTTGGATTTAAAATTTAGTTGTTAGTTTTTACTAGTTATTTATTATAATTTAGCGTTATGTTGTGTTTAAATTATTTTCCTTGTTTTATTGCTTTTAAAATTATTTTCGTTGGATCAGTTTTTGGACTTCAAAGGTGAAGACTGGACCTCATTTCTTTTTCCCATCTTTTCTTTTTCTCTTTTTCCTCTCTCTTTCTTCTCTTTTTCTTTATTTTTTCTTTCTTTTTCCTCTGGTTTCCTCTCCTCCCGCGCGAAGTTCTCTCTCTCCCCTTCTCCATCCGTTTCTTCGTGCCACCCAGACCAGCCGCCGGCCGCCGTCATGCGGCACACCACCCCCACCGTTCAACTCCCCTCCGACCGGTGAACCTCCCCACCAATTTTCACCACCGTCCGCGCCGCCATTAAGCCGGAATCACCACTCCAAGCCGAACGACTTTTGTGCCGATCCGCCGCTGGCGCTCCACCTCCGGCCACCAGCTCTTCACCACTTCATCATCGACCTCTTGCCGTCCTAAACCATCCATTCCGTCTCCGATCCATCTCCGAAGCAACCCCCACGAGCTCACTTTCCGTTTTGGGTATTTTGGCCTTCTACCGCCATTTTCACCGCCACCCACGGCCAACCCTCACTTCCACTAGCTTCATAAACACCTCTAAGCTATTTCTTACCAATCCCAAGTCTTGGTTCGTCCCCATTCGGAAGTGGGTATTTTACAACCTACGGCCATAGTGTTTTTACACTGTTAAGTTACTTTCTCTTCGCCGTTTGCAGCTCGTTGATCCTTCGAAAATTATCATATAGCGTTGTAAGTATTTTCCAAACTTTCTTTTAGATTAAAATATATTTTTGCTTTAACAATAAATTATGACTGGTTAGTTATTCCGGACTGAGTCCGAGGAGTCAGGGTTCGGATGGATTTGAGGATGGAGTTAATTATGTTTTGGTTGACGTTGAGATTTATTGGATATCTTGTGTTTTGATGTTTGCATTGCATAGTGCATGCATGTTCATGTTTGAAAAGGAAAACTAGGTTTTCGTGTAATTGCATACATGTATATGTGATGGAACTTAAAAATTGGGTTTTCAAGTGAGAAATGTTTTTTGGTATATGTGAATGATTGGATTGATTGGTTTGAGTCAGAGGCACGTGTAGGGATGGTAATAGAGTCCCGCCTGCGATTCCCGCCTACAGTGCTCTGATGGTATGGTTAATGGGCCATTTTCTGGGAGAATGGTGAGATTGATTTTTGGGCCATTATCTGGGATAATGGCGAGGATATGTTTAAAGGAAATGTTTTGGGCCAAAAATGTGATTTTTGGCGTGTGTGGAAAATATGGATTTTTGGGACATATGCATATGGCGTCATGTTCATGCATATGGCATCATATTCATGCATATTGTTGTGGCATGTATATATTTTTATCATGAGATTTGTTTGGATTATTACTTTCTTGCGACACCATTTTTTGTACCGTAGATTTTGATGTAGAGGTTGTGAGGAGGAGGCTAAACTCGAGGAGGTGGCTCTGCCAGAGTATTGGCTTGGAGTTGATTTACCTTTGGATAATATCTTTATTTGTTTTTATGGTATGTAATTGGTATTTGAAACAGTGTTGATATTGTAATATTTTATTATGCGTGTTTTAAGCTAGTTTGTATTTAAATAAAATTTTAGTACTTAGTTGTAAGACTTTTATTATCCGCTGTGTGATTTATTTGTACACATGTTGCATGTACACATACTTGGCACTTGGCGATGGGATGTGTGACCCGTGTTGTCATCATTCCGACGTCTCGATTTCCACGTGTCCGTATGTGGGAGTTGGGAGCGTCACAGTTTCTTTGCCCAAATCTCCTTGACTTTCTTACGATCTCGTCACCTCTCGTCGATCTGAATCTGTAGTCTCTTCTTTTGTACTAAAATGCTCTCATTTTGCACTAAATCTTCTCATTCCTTCAAATCCAAGAAAATAAAGAAAAATATAAAATAAAATCAATAAAATTAAAAGGAAAATTGACACTTTTTACAAACAAAAGAGTAATAAAAATCACATAAAATCACACTTATCACTCTTAGTCGGTTGGAATCTGTGTGTATTGGGCGAGTGGGGAATGGGAGGTCTATAAGGATTTTTAAAGATCCTTGAATCCTAGGTTTTTGAGTTGAGGATGTTTAGCAGGCTGTGGGGCATGTTAGAGATGAGAATTTGAAGGTTCATGATTTAATAGATGCTGATACAGGAAGGTGGAAGGTTGAGGTTGTTAGAGCTAGTGGAAATTATTCAATCAAGAGTGGATACAAACAGCTTCATCAGGCAACATTTCAAAATGTAGGAGAAGGATCGAGAGGAGGTCAAGTTTTTACTTTTTGGAAATGTTTATGGCATTTGAAGATTACAAAGAAAATGAAGATTTTTGCTTGAAGGGCATGCCAAGAGAATTTGCCAACTTATCAGAATTTGGAAAGAAGAAGGATTTTGGAAGATGATAAATGTGTGTTTTCCCAAAGGGCTACTGAAGATGCGGCTCATGCTTTATTTTATTGTTCAGAAATCAATAATTCCTTCTTGCAGTATTTGCCTATGATGAGTAATGCTTAAACTGGGGTGTCTTTTTGGGACTTGGCAGTAGTTGTTAAAGAAAAAGGTTTTGAGGAAGCCTTAACAAAGTTTATTGCTATTGCTTGGGGATTGTGGTATCGCAGAAATCAATTTATTTATAAGCATGTTGTTCCTCAAATTTTTTCTGTGATTAACAATGCTTATCTATGCAATCCGACTATAAGAAGGCTCAAGTTTTTGACGGGTCCAATAAGGAGTTGAAGAAGGTGATTTGTTGGATCCCTCCACCAATTGATTTCCTCGTTAAATGTGGATGGGGCAACTTTCTTTAATCAACAGAAAGCAGGAGTTGGGATTATGCTTAGAGATCATCAAGGGAATGTTGTGGCTGCTTGTAGTAAATCAGAAAGAGAGGTTGTATCTTCTGAGTTCATTGAGGCTGCTGTAATATTGAGGGGAGTGCAATTTTGTGCTCAATGGGGTGTTCAAAAGTTAAAGTTGGAAACAGATTGTTTAATTCTTGTTAATGCTTTGAATTCTTCTTCTGAGTACCTTACTGATTTTGCTTTTCTGATTCATGACATAAAAAGCATGCTAAGGGGCTTTCAAGAAGTGCAGATTTCACATCATGTAAGTAGACTGGGAAATACGGCTGCACATCAATTTAGGTCTGCAACCCGATCAATTTGGGACAGGTTTGGGGCCGACCCGACCCGGCTTAAGCTTAAAAGGGCGCCAAACCGATCCGTTTTGATCCGTATCATTCGGGTCGGGTCGGATCTGACTTCCGTTTCAGGGAGGCCGCTTCTCCTGGAAGAAGAGTGGCGAAGAAGGCGATGGGATTTTCTTGAACACAACCGTACATGGAAAAAAACCCAATCAAAGTCGGTCAATATTCAAAGGAAAAAAACATGAAAAAAAAAAACCAGATTTGATATAAAAGTTGAAAACCTCATCTTCGCTGTAAACAAACAACCATTTCTGTTGATTCATACATGGAAAAAAACCCAGACAAATTCAGTCAATATTCAAAGGAAAAAAAAAAAAAATCTCTCATGCTTTGATTAAGGGTTTCGACTGGTAAGGACTCGTAATATACATGGAAACCGTGCAAGAGATGGATAAGGGTTTCATACGCATGGGTTTCGTACTCAATCGAGCATGGATTTCGACTGGTAAGGACTCGCTCCGCTCACACCCACGCCGAAGCACAACGACGCCCACTCAATCGCGCAAGAGATGGATGGATTTTGAAACTCCCTCGCCCCCTGTAACCGCACGAGAGAGAGAGAGAGAGAGAGAGAGAGAGAGAGAGAGAGAGAGAGAGAGAGAGAGAGAGAGAGAGAGAGAGCAGGAGGGACCGTGGACCGAGTTGCAGGGCCAGTGCTGCTCCACCGTGGTTCGGACGATTCGACAAGGCACAGATCAGATCAAATCAGAAGCTTTTTTGCACAACTGAGTCGACCCACCCCCACACCCTCCCCCCGTCTCTACCCTGGTCTTTCGCCTTTCTGCTGTCCTCGTTCTCTCAGCTGTTACGGTGGTTACGGTTTTGCCCGATAAATGTCAGGTTGGAAGACGTTGAACCCGTAGTTAAGTCGAACCTGGCTTTATTCGGGTTGGGCAGATCGGGTCTTGCGGACGGACGGACTATGGGCTTATTTTGCACAGCCCTACATCAATTAGCAAGGTATGCTTGGAATGTTGACAAAATTGAGATGTGGTGGGATTCTTGTCCTTTTTTTGTATCACAAGCTGTTTTGCTTTATAAGAACAATCTCTTGTAAGGACTTTATATTTCAATGAATGGAATGTTGTTTATCCAAAAAAAAAAAAAAAATTATCTGCAACTAAAAACACTACATATCTACCAATTGAAAATATCATCCACAAGATCCGGTTGTAATTTTGCCAAAAGAAATCAGGAAAATATTTTACCACACCTATACAGATTCTCAATAGAGTCACACCACAAGATTCTCATTTTAAGTTCGACAAATTAATACCAATATGGATGTAAATCAAACCATTTTTCTTAGAAACAAAACCCAATATATATGAGACTTAAAATATAGATTCTTGCGGTCCATATATCTCCATAATATATTAAGAGAACCTCCTCGAGAAAGCTAGCTACTTTAAAATTTTCAAAAACCGTCAAATTAAAATAAAGAAGAACCAAACATTTAAAAAAAAAAAAAAAACAAAGACAGAAAATAAATTTTCACCCTGATCCAGGAATGAGTGAGAGATCTAAAGGAGTCTAAAGTTAATCATGTGTTGATCCGAGAAGAAGAGTACTTAGTGACTATTAGTGTGGAGAAAATAGGAGATTTTCTAATTGTGGAATGATTTCGGGATTTTGCTACCCTTCAAATTTCAAGACTCCACTCTCTTGATGAAGGTCGCAGATCATAGAAGCAAGTGAGTGCCAATGGTTGTGATCCGGAAAGCCAAGGGGAAAGGAGGCGGGTCAAGGGCTCAAGTATAGAATTTAATTTTCAGAATTTATAACAATGATAGATATCACCACGACTAACATTAGTGAGAAACGAAAATAGCGGTGAGTCCTAGTTTCTTTTCTAATAATTCCTACTATATAGCAACTAATATTCTTTGTTTGTCAATAATACTTTACGTTTATTAGCGACGAGTTTTGGCTTATTTCTTATTTTCTAGTTATTTTCACGGCAGAATAGAATTCGTCACAATGGCAGTACTACTATTTACGATGAACTTAGTCTCACCGCATGAAAAAACATTGAAAATACTGGTATTTGTTGTAGTGAATTATCTAAAGGTCAGTTGCCTGTCAGCATACAATGCAATCCACTACAAGAAATCGGGGCTTTTCCAGCGATTTTATTTTTGTTGGAAATAAAATCGCTGCAATAGCCTATTAAAAGCAACGATTTCGGTACGTTGCAGAATTTTAAAACAGTAATTTTCTTTTTTGACTGTTTGCAGCGATTTTTGACTTATTGCAACGAAAATTATTGCTGCAAAAGAAAATGCCTGTTCACTGCCGAAAATTGTAGCAATTTTTTTGTGTTATTACAACAATTTTTGCCGTCGGAGTTAGATTTATGTTTTAGCAGTGCTGTATTCTTCACTACTATTGAAACTGCTGCGCCAAACACCTATTTCACTTTTAATTTCCCCCCAACTTTTTTTTCCCCATGTTTGCTCACTCTGACCGATTTTAGCAACCTTCTGCACTTCAATAATTTCCCACCAACAAGATCGTAGCTCAATCCACCCCAACGAAAACAAATTTATCGCGTTCTCGAGTGGCTTGAGCTCCTCCACCTCTAGCCACTTTCACGTTTCTCCCATTCGCGTTTTTGGTTCACCAAACTCAAATAAGATTTTGATCTCCCAATCGTAAACCCTAGTGTGCACACGGCCTTCCATTTAATTTGGTTATTGTCTCTGTTTGGGAAGCTGAAGGACTACATTTCCACCTTCGCTAGAATAGACGATTTTGTGCCTCCATTTCTAGTCTGAAGTTATCAGTCCTCTGTTTTCAAGAATGATCAAACGAGGCTCCAGGTATCTCCTATTGCCACTGAATTTATGAAACCCCTTTACGAGTAGGTTGCATTACAAAAGTTGTTGTTTTTAGATGTACACTTGTATTTTTTGGGTGATGTGAAACTGATGTGCATGTGCGTTTGTTTGAGGTATACTGGTTGTGTATCTGTCTCTTGTGTTTGGATTGCTCAATCAGTTGTGTGTATTAGAACTTCTTGTAGCCGAAACAGAAGCAACGATTTGAACAACAATACCCAGAAAAGGTGTTTGGAGAAATATAACCTGTGGGTTTCCAGCGTCATTTTTTGCTTGTATTGTATGATAGAAAATTTATATATAGATACATTATAACATAACATCAAAAGATGTATAAGAAATGCTAAAAAAGAAAAATGCTGCAATACAAGTGCCAATTAATTAAAGAATGTTCCTTTCTCCATCTCATGACTGGTGGGATTTGGTCTTGTTTTTCCAACTTATTTATGTAAGTAACTTAGTGATATATTTATAGAGCCAAACAAATAAATGTCTCTTTAATGAAATGTGGAAAGCCCCAACTTCTTTCCTAGAAGATCAAACTGCCATACTCTATAAATAAGATAGGAGCATCTTGATTTTTTTCTGGGTGTTATGCTACTCTAAATACTTACAAATAAACATTAGCTGAAGAGTTTGAGGGATTGAATAAACTAGAATAACATGTATCCTTCTGCCCCCACTATGGGCATCTCTTTCAATCAATATAGGAAGGTTCAGTGCGTGTCATATGTACTTTTACCATACAGGCCTGATTATGGCTTTCCTAATGAATTGCAGCAAAAATTGTTAAGGCTGGAGTCTAACAGTCAAAAGCTCAGCCTCATAAAGCCTAGAATGATTGATTATCACACCTCAATTATGGCAAAACTTAACCCACTTATTTGGTAGGGACAACACACATAGTTTAAGTATAGCTTGCACATTTTTGCTATATTTAAACTAACCTCTTTTCATATTGACATTCAGTGTGCTATAGATTTAGTCTGAATAAATTAACATTACAACTTCTCTGGTGCATAAACTAATTTTTTTGATAAACTCATTATCACTTTAATCATTTTAATTATAGGGTAGCTGGGGTGAACAACATTCATCTCTAATCTCTTCAAAAAAACAACAAACTTTTTTCACTTGAATTTGTGAGGGGGTAACTTTTGCAAATTCTGGTTTATTAACAGCTTTTAAGTTGTCCAAATTATGCTTTTTGATCTAAATTGAAGACCTCCTCAATCTAGATCAGACATCTAGCACTTGATATGACTTAAATTTTTGCAACAATTTATTTTGATTTGTTTCTAAGTACCTAATTAGTAAATGTAATTATTAGTACTCCATTTGGTCAAGGAGTTGGCATGCATCTTGTGCACACTTAAAACCGAACTAGCTGACTTTCCGATTATTTGTTTCCCTATCCCTTGGTGAAGTTTGGTTGTATGCTCTGTGTTGTAATTCAAAGTTTGATTTGTAAGAGCTTTTTTCTGATGGTTTCTTGTTTGTTTTCTGTTAAATAAACTCTGTGTGTATATCAACAGATTTAATTTCTGTGTGTATCCAGACATCATATAAATATGGCTTTACTCACAGTGTCCCCTCTCCCATATCTTTGTTTATCCATCATCATTGACAGAAGCTAATAGCCATGCTTCCTAATATTTATCTCTGATATGTTTAAGCCTAAGGGGCACCACAGGGAAAACAATAAGATTAGACTACAACCATAGCAATAGTAAATTGACTCATAGAATGACTTTTAAGTTCCAATAAAATGTGACCTATGGATATCAAAAATCAATTAACCATCTGGACTTCTGTAAATTTCTGTCAATTTTGAATTTTTTTCAATTTTTTTACTTAGCTTCTTATTTTGCTGTATTTACAATCATTTCTCAGTTTTTATATTTTTCCAATTGGTCAAATGTTCATTTTTCTTTGTCCTTACTAGTGTATATATATATACCATTTATATGGAAGCACAAGATTNNNNATATATGGAAGCACAGTGGATTGTCTCATACCAAAAAAAGATAAATTGCTAAATGCCATTTTTGGAATGCTAATATACTTTCATCACAACAATTATATATCCCCTATGACAGATAGTTGGATTTGCTTTTTTTAAGTAAAAATTTTATTCAACGATTTTAATAGGCAAAGCCCATGTACATAGGGAATATACTAAAGAAACACCTAATTTCTTGCACAGTACCTGAAATTTGCATAGCCTACCAACCATTCTATACATTATATCAAAACATAGTGTTTATTTGATGAAACAAGTGATGATATATTAATGAAAGTTCATAGCTGCAAATGCACTTTTCTTGTAGACTAATTTCTATCTGTTTGAGTCAGAAAGCTTGAAGTTTGTAAGCACGAAAATGCACCCTTTATATCTGCATTCTGTGTGGGTGTTGATGTGGGTATTAGACATTTCTCACACACATATGAATATTTTTTTAAGATATTCAAAGCTTGACCTTGATATGGGAGAAAAAGTACTAGGGGTTTATCTTGGAAAAGTATGAAACATGTGGTTGGTATTAAGAAACGAGTACTAATGGATTTCCTAACTTCAATCATCCTTCTCACACTCTCTCAAGCTCTCATTTTTATTCTATTTTTTTGTTTTTGTTTTTGAAGCTGGAAGATTTTACATATATACTATGTGATTTTATTTGGGGTAGGGACAAAGGGTTTTACACTGATAATCGGCCTCGTATACATCATCGGCCTAGGATTAAGTCCATCGAATGCCTTAAAGGAAAGGAAAACAAAACCCTTATATATTAATTTTTGACTTTTTATGATGATCACTGAAAACTCCCATGTAGTGAGAAGTTACCACATTTTCGTGCAGATGAATAATATTACTAAATATTGTTCAAGTTAGTGCTTCCCATTATACATATATAAGATGTGCTTCCACCCATCGATATTTATTAATATCTTTAGTGCATTTCTCTCTATTTTTAGCAATGAATGTCATGCCTTCAGATCCTCTACATGTGTTTAATAGTAGTTTTATATTTCAAATTACTAAAACTTATATCGAAAAATAAAAAAGAGAAGTGGCCTTCAGCTTGTGTTTTCTGCATTCTACTAGCCTCTGTGACAGCTTGCACTACAAACTTAGTCTGTTGTGTCGTTTTTGTGGATGTGCAGTGGGATTTTAGTGCACATTACAGTTGTGGTTTTGTTTTGTGCATCAGAGTTGTGGTTCTTTTCTATGCATTTGTACGGTGGGTCTGTTTTGGGGGTAGTTGGTTGCTGTCATTTGCTAGTTACCAAGACTCTTGACTTTTATTTTATTTTCTTTTTCTTGTTTTTTCTGATCTAATCTCTTTTCATGCCTGTTAATTTGAATTGCTATTAATGCTTGTGGGGACTCAAACTCAAGAGCATAATTTAGTCTAATGAATGAGTTAGATGGCAAGGAAAACTTAACTAGTATATATTAGCATACTTATTATACAGATCACTTAGAAATCCCATGCAGTAAGAAGCTGCCACATTCAGGGTCGAATAATATTATTCATATGACTACATAATTTCTGAAAAATATATGTAGTATATTAGAAGAGCTTCCATGCAGTAAGCAGATTACATGGAGGCTGTTTCTTCCGGTACATTCATGTACCGGAAGAAACAACCTTCACCCATTAATTCAAAATAATCTAGAGACTTTCCTTAGAGCCTCCCTTACTCTTAAGAGCAAGATTGACACTCTTAACTTGGACCTCCACAAACAGAACTGGCAACCCTCCAGTTGTGCCAATGATGACTTGAGGACTCTAATTAGGACAATCTCTCGTTGACTGGGCTTCAGAGCAAGACTTCATTCTAGAAACACTCCCAATTGTCTTCCTTTCAAGTGCACTTATGAATTCATACTTATTAACAATTACAATCTCAACCAATTCCTAAAAACATACTTTTAGATGAAATTAAATGAAAATCCATATTGATTCCTATGATCAAAGAAGATAATTAATGAAATGTAGAAAGGCTTTCTAGTTTCTAGATGAAAAAACTATTTCTTCATTAAACTCCTGTAAGTAGGGGAAAGATTTTGTTATATTAGTAGAAAATTGGAAAATAAAATGGTTGAAACTTAAAAGGGAAAAAAAAAATTGTTACGCTGTAATTATGGGCATTGTTGAGCTGCTCAAACCACAACCTAAATGGTCAAGCCATTATGCATCGATTTTCCATCTGTCAAACCTACTTATTGTACCATCAAACGTGTTGGTATTAACTTATTTCCATCATTTGATGATCCCCATCATCATCCAACAATCTAGTTTTAGTGTGACGCCCCCAAATCCCCACGTGCCAACATGGGGAAATTGAGACGTCCGGATGGTGACAACACGGGTCACCACCCTATCGATGAGTGCCAAGTGTGTGTAAGCGACACATGTGCACGAAGAAATACGCAGCGGATAGCAAAGACATATACTAAGTACCAGAATTTTTTTCTTAAATAAAATACAAAACGGTTCAAAGGTACATAATAAAATATTACAAGATATAAATATTGTTTCAAAGCCAACTACGAAACATAAACTTCAGCTCAGAACTCCGGCGGAGCCGCATCCTCGGGCTCAGCCTCCTCCTCCTCCTCGAACTCTGCACCAAAATCTACGGTACCAAAAATGGTGCCGCAGGTAAGTAAAATCCAAACACCACTAGATAAAAGCATATTAAACTCAAACAATATGCATGAATAAATGCCAATGCATAAAACTCGCAAACCATGTTTTTCCACACACGCCAAAAACCCATTTGGCTTAAAAAACATAACCTTTAAACAAACCTCGCCGTTATCCCCGATAACGGCCCACACACACACCGTTTAAAACCAAGCCTCGCCATTATCCCAGATAATGGCCCAAACCACCATTTTCCCAGAAAATGGATCACAAGTCCTTCGCCATTTTCCCAGAAAATGGCCCGTATCCGAAAACCATAAAAACCAACCGATTATGCATGCACCATGATCTCCCCTAGGGATCATCCGCACACTCTGGCTCTGTGCCACACCGCAGGTAACGTCTACGCGTGTGACACCTACACGAGTGATGCCCAGACTCGCGCCTCCATCTCGCGCGTACCTGGCCAGGCCATCCTCTAGTCCCCGCCACTCTAAGGACCACGGAGTCGACACGACAGCGTTACCGT
>QGSO01000330.1:1032106-1314814 GCA_011037825.1 Carya cathayensis | reverse complement strand
CGCCCCTTCTCTCTATCTCTCCGTTTCTTACGCGTGGTTTTTTCTTTTTTGTGGGCCCAATATAATATAATTATTATTAACATGTAATAATAATTTTATTATTATTATTAATTTAATTAGAATATAATTACTATTAACACCTGACCTAACCTTACGTCCATCCATACAAAAGCATCTTTATCCTTTCAGCACTCCGTTCGTATTGTCGTGATATAATTGGCAACAAGTGTAGATTAATTTATGCTGATTATAATTATCAATCATATTGCATCTCGCAAACAGCATAATTTATTGGTCAATTCGTGTATATATATATATATAGCTCGATTCAAGGTATGACACGTACGTGCGGTACTGGGTTAGCCATGGTACTACTGGAAGCTAGCTAGCTCTTACCATGTTACATATGTAATAACTCTAATTTCTAGGTCATGCTTGATAATTGACATTGAACTTATAATATATATATATATATATATAACGTACATATGTTACAATTATTGTTTTTTATGATCTGTATCATGTTATATATATACTCTCATCAAAGTGTAACATCATATTCTGTTACTTACACGACATTGAACATCAGCCAAGACAATGATGTTCAACAAAACGTTTTTAGTTTTCTTGTCTTTTTTTAACGCCTCACATCAAAAATGCCACCTTCAAATCATTTTAATCACTTAGCAGATTTGGAAGTTTAAAATCGTAAATAGTAGATGCCAAAAGTGAAAGATTCAGAAAGATCATGTAAAGACTTTGCGTGATTAAAAATAAAAAGTATTAAGAAAAGTGTGAGAATATAATATTATATATTATATATATATATAATATTATATATATATATATAATAACGATGTATGTTGGAATATGTTGCACAGGAATAATATAATATGCACCTTATAATATAATGCATTGGCTGGAACCCATTAGTTGGTTTCAAATCAAATCCATCTTATAAACATGAATGCAAATCGTGATAAATGAGTACAGCCCACTTGACATATAAAGATGAAAATAGAGAAAAAGGAGTAGATGGAGTTGTAGGGGAGTGGGAGTGAGTAATTTTTTTTCTTCAAGGGCCCCATCGCTTTTTGTTTTCCCACACCACTATTCTAACCACCGCCTCCCGTCTCTTTCTTTCTTTTCCTATCTCTGTCTCTCTCTCTTCCTCCTTTCTTCTTCCGTCTTCTTTCTTAGTTCATCTATCTCTTCCTCCGACTTGGTCCCTTTACACAATTTTTGTGTGTGCTGTAATTAGTATATAATATACAAAAAGATACGTAAAAGAGACTCAATCACAAATAAACTATGACCTCACTTCATCGAATATCCGCCGTTCATTTTGATGATAAGGCTGTAGATGGATCGGGGTTTGAACAATAAACCATGATCATTCATTTTTTTTCCTTGCCTTTTTACCCAGAATGCCTTTTCCAACGCAAACCTTTTTTTATTTTTTATTTTTTATCTTCTCAGTATTTCTGATAAGTTGATCTTCTCAGTATACTTGGTCTTAGTATAAATTTTCAACCTTGGCCTTCCCTTTGACAGTACTCTAAAGCTTAGACAAAGGATAACTTGCCAAAATGGCCATTGACATGCCCAGAAAAAGATGCCCTCTTGCAGAGAAAAGATCAGCAGAGAGATTTTCACCGGGGTTAAGTACCAGGTGTAAGGTGAAACCCCGGCCCTTAGGGAAGAAAAAAAAAAGTCGTTAAGAGGCATGTTAAAGAGGAATTAATGGCCCTTTTTCTTTCGGGAACAAACTGACGATAACTCTTTTTTTTTTATAGGTTCAAACTGACGATAACTCTGTAATTGCCTTTGGTAATTAACCCATAAAATTGCCCACTCAAGAACAGAAAAAACAACCCGTATAACCAACAACAGTTAAACTACTAACTTCTAATACTACTAACAATAATAATCAAGGAACCACAAACCTAAATTTCAAAGAATATAATTTATAAATTCACTGAACAGAAAACAGAAAAAGGAGAGACGGACTGCGGATCTTTTTCGTCTTACTCTTATTTCTTTCGGAGCCTTTCTTCTTTTTCAGTTTAGACTTTGAATCTCCGAGCTGGTAGAAGGGATTGAAGGGAGAGATTGGAGACGCAGGAGGGCAGGTTCGTCCATCGGGGTTGGCCAAAGCGAAAGGAGAATAAGGCGGGGAGACTTTCTTTTCAGAGAGAGAATCTTTTGCTGCTATTAAGCAGCTGTGGTTTATGGTTTCTGGGGTTTGGGAGGGCTTGGGTCTGCAAATGAAGGTGAAGGATCGAGGGCTAGGGGAAAAGGGCTCGATCATGTGGAAGTTCTGGTGGTTCTGTGGCAAAAAGACGGCTTTTTCAACTACGTCGGAGAGGTTCCGGGAGCCGCACGAGCCGAACGAGCCTCGGAACATGCGAGAGATTCTGAGCTTGAATCCGTTTTCCATGAGAGAGAGAGAGAGAGAGAGAGAGAGAGAGAGAGAGAGAGAGAGAGAGAGAGAGAGAGAGAGAGAGAGAGAGAGTTTGAGGGTGGTATTTGAGAGAGAGAGAGTGCGTATTGAAATGTTTTCCTTGGCTTATAAGTTCAAAGATCCATGTGATGATGTCGGTCCTTGATTGGCAATGCCTAATGCCATGTGGAAAGCTTGACATCATGGGAGAGATCAAAGTGCTAAAATACTTTGCAGAAAAGTAGCTTATAAGTTCAAAGATCCATGTGATGATGTCGGTCCTTGATTGGCAATGCCTAATGCCATGTGGAAAGCTTGACATTATGGGAGAAATCAATCTTTCCTTGGCTTATAAGTTCAAAGATCCATGTGATGATGTCGGTCCTTGATTGGCAATGCCTAATGCCATGTGGAAAGCTTGACATCATGGGAGAAATCAATCTATGCTTTGTTAAAAAAAATACGGAAACGGAATGACAATGTCATTTACTGTTTATTACTGTTAAAAAAAGAACGGAAACGGAGTGTGAATTTACTGTAGTTAGCGCATAGGCGCTTATAATAATAGATAGATAAGTATAGTTGTAGTTAAATTTTAAATTTAAAAACAAGTTTGAATGTATTTCTAAACTATTTTAAACTTAAAAAATTTGCCTTGTGTCATTTTGGACACAAATAATTGAAATGGTTTAAAGGCCCAAATGTAGCTGGGCAGGGGTGGATGGTTGGATGTTCACCCCCGCACTAATAGCATCGGACGGGATACCCCCATCCCGTCCTGCAGGACGGGGGCCGGGGGGCAGGACGGGGCCGGGGGGCAGGGCACAGGGACGATTGGACAAAAACCCTCGGGTAGCACCACCCCTTTGCGTACATATGAGCGCTCCACGGCCTCCGCCCGGCCCATATTCTGGTCAAAGAACTGAAAAGTAAACGCACTTAACGCCCACGATGCCACGTGCACGCGGAGTTCATTATTTGTTACTTTAGCAGGCGTTTGAGCGATTTTCATCTTGTTTGGTCGACCGAAGAGCATTACAAACCGGCGATTTGGGGCTCACTTAGCTAGAACCTTCCAAACCCAAATTCCCCAATTCTCAAAATTAGGGTTTTCACCCCCCTCACAGTGGGCCATAAATTAGTTCTTCTCAACATCTCCATTATCTCTGTCCCCCTCTATCTCATTTTCATTTTCAAGTCGGCCTATTATTAGGTCTCCCGAATCACCCTAATAATCGGGCCTTTTCCTCTATGGCGGAGCACTTGGCTTCGATCTTCGGCACCGAGAAGGACAGGGTGAACTGCCCCTTCTACTTCAAGATCGGCGCATGTCGTCACGGCGATCGTTGCTCTCGCCTCCACAATCGCCCCACGATCTCGCCGACCCTCCTCCTCTCCAACATGTACCAGCGCCCGGACATGATCACGCCCGGCGTGGACGCCCAGGGCCAGCCCATCGACCCTCGCAAGATCCAGGAGCACTTCGAGGACTTCTACGAGGATATCTTCGAGGAGCTCGACAAATTCGGGGAGATCGAGAGCCTCAACGTCTGCGATAACCTCGCCGATCACATGATCGGCAACGTCTACGTTCAGTTCAAGGAGGAAGACCAGGCCGCCGCAGCATTGCACGCCTTGCAGGGACGCTTCTACTCGGGCCGCCCCATTATCGCCGATTTCTCGCCGGTCACCGATTTCCGCGAGGCCACGTGTCGGCAATTCGAGGAGAACAATTGCAACCGAGGCGGGTACTGCAATTTCATGCATGTTAAGCTGATTGGAAGGGAGCTGAGGAGGAAGCTCTTCGGGAGGTACCGTGGGTTTAGGATTAGCCGGAGCCGGAGTCGGAGTTTGAGCCCGCGTCATAAACGAGAGTATAGGGATTATAGAGACCGGGACCGTGATTATCGAGGGAATGGGAAGCGATCGAGCAGGGACAGGTATGACAGGGATGGTGGTGTTGGTGGTGGATGGAGAAGGCATGGTAGCCCGAGGCGGAGCAGGAGCAGAAGCCCCGTACCAGGGAGGGAAGGGAGCGAGGAGCGGCGAGCTAGGATTGAACTGTGGAATCGGGAAAGGGAGGATAGGCCGTGATTTCTGGAGTGTTTTCCTTTGCATTCGGTACGGTAGGGTGCTCAAAATTTCTTCATTCTCTAGGCTTTGTAGATTTTTTGGATCTACTTGAGAGACAGTCTTTCCTTTGTACCATCGGTAATGATTCTAGCGTCTGTCAAGATAGTTTATTGGTATGATCAAATGATCTAGGCAAAGATTTTATTCCTGCTTCTATACTGCTTTTATGAGCCTTCTTGTAGTATTTATTTAAGTCCTTTATTCATGGTTCTGGTACTGGGTTATTGTTACTCCTCTTTCTAAATCTCCATGCTTCTAAGTTTTCCTATGTTCAGCCTCATTTGTTCAAATAATGCATAGACTGTAGAGAGAGAGAAAGGGGGGGGGGGGGGGGGGGGGGGGTTTATGTTTAGTTCAGAACCCAAACTGGAGGATGGGCCTGTAAAGGGCGAGACCGAGTCCCATACAAATTGTTAGTTTATGTGTAGTCTGCATTTGTTAACAAGTTCATTGGCGCAGTTTTAGTTGACAATACAGACCCTGATTTTAAGGCTATGTGACTTGTGGATAAAGTAGTTTCAATTAGGTTCTGGTGTTTGGAGAAAGTTTCTAGGTTTCATGATTGTTTGGTGGTCAATGAATGACCAAAGATTTTATAGCCTAGCATGTCTTTAGAAGGTGGCGAGTTCCTTGTGGTTTGTCTCTTTCCCTTGCTAGTCGGGAAGGTTAATTGATGGTTATGTTTAAATATACTTCTCATTAATCTTTGATCCGACATTCTGATTTTGAGCCTTATTGGATTACCTCAGCACACTTGTGTTAGCGTGCGTCTGATTCTGACTGGGCCGTGATTACAAGTCCACATCTGTTGTAGGTAACTAGGCTAACTAGCTGTGATTGGTACCATGCCCATTGATGGCACTGGAATTCGTAGGTGTTTCCTAAGCGTCTGGATATTGGTGATCAACCACTTGATTCTTACGTATCTTTTTTTTTTAAATTTCTGTTCCTGGTTTTATTTTCTAGTCAGAAACTTAATCCTTTTCTCTTTTTTCAGATCTCTCTAATGACTTTTCCATTTATGATTTAGGGGCAGATTTGGTAGCCCTGAAAATTGGGCTTGCTGAGCTCAAAGTTGGTCAGAAACGGGTCCTGGTTTAGTTTTCTACTCTCAAATTTGTCCTTTTTTCTCTCTAATGATTTTCCATTAATGCTTTTAGGGCCAGATCTGGCTGCCCTGAATTGCCAAACTCAAAATTGGTCAGAAAACGGGTTCCTGGTTTTATTTTCTGGTCGGAGACTTCTATTTTGTTTTCTCCTACCTCTCTAATAATTTTTCCAATTATGCTTTTAGGGCCAGATCCGGAAGCCCGGAAAACTGGGGTTGCCGACCTCACAGTCGGTCAGAAAACAGGGCAAGTTGTCTGGTTAGTGTATCATATCTCAGTTTTTTTCTCCTGACAAAAAAAGTGTTTATCAGGGATAATAATTGTTCTTCTGCCTCTAGGTAAAGGAAAAAACAGGTTATGTTTTCGGTTTTGTTGACTCACGTTTATTGACTTCATTACAATATGGGCCTCTAAAACTAGCTGAGGTGTGCCTCTCTGTGTTTTTGTGGCTTTATAGGAAAATAGTTGACCCCTTCTGTTAGAAACTTTATCCTCATTATTGAGAATCCAAAATTCACCTCCTCCATCATTTGTCCCTGTGCTTAAGATATAGGGTTTTACTAGGGGTGACAATATGTGACATGACCCGTGAACCCAACATCAACACGGCATGAAATTAACGAGTTTGAATTTGATGTTAACGGGTTCGGGTCAAAACGGATTGACATGTTAAGACACAATTTATAAACGGTTCAACCTGCTTAATCCAAAATCAAGTTGTTTTGATCTGTTTAGATTTTATTTCAAAATTACAATTTTATTATCGTTGAGTTGTAATATTAGTATTTCTCAATATGCTTATATTTTTATTGTTGGGATTGCAATTCTGAACCTACGTTCATGTTTATTATTATAGGTTTTGTAATATTGGTTTTATTATATGTTAAAATTTGAAAAATATTGATATTTTTTTAAGATATTGTGGTTACTAATAAATATAAATTTTAACTTTTATGTGAAATTATGTTAATTAGGTCAAATGGATTATGTGTGTTAATTCTATTCATTTACATAAAATAGGTTTAAATGAATCGTGTTATGTTGATCTATTTCTGATTAATTCTTAAATGAGTCAAAATGGATGACATAACACGATCTGTTATCTAAATGAGTCGGGTTAGGATTTGAAAGTTTGATACGTTTAGTTTAACGGGTCGGGTTAAGGTTGACCTATAAGTCGAATGTTTATGACTTGGCATGACACAAACATGATACAAAAACACGAATTGTAACCCTTAGGTTTTACCCATGATCATACAGCGAAGGCCCAAGACGGTTTTGAGAGGGCCAATGTATTTTACTTCTAGAAGTGTTCATTCATTGGGGTTGAGAAGATGTTGAGGATTAAAGGCCATGACTTCAGAAACTCTGATACTGTAAGCTATTTTAGATTGAAAAATTCCATTTTCAATTAGATGTGTTGTGTTAATAAAGTGTTTACATGATATAATTTGATTTGAATCTTACAAATCAAATCTTATAATTTAAGTAATGTAGATGGTGTGCTCTACATAGCTTGAGAATAGAATAACTTGAGTTTTCATTCATTGGTGAAGTGAGTTTATTGATGCGGGCTTGCATAGTTTGAACTATTGACTGCACCTCTACTAACGCATTGCAACGTCTGCATGTTTGGATGCAAAAAAGTTTCTATCTTTTTCGGAAAATTTCTATTTGAATCCAAACATCTTTAATTATTTAAGAAAAAAATTATTTCTCATACAACTTCGATTTAATCATTTGCCTAGTTTACGTGAAAAATGAAAACTATTTTAGTTTTCAAAAATATTAAAAAAATAATAATTATACTTTTCATATCTACTTGCCTATTTTCACAAATCCTCACACATACATGAATAAATTCTTATGAAAACAACTTAGTATTTACTATTTATCTATAAAAAAAAAATTATTGTGCACCCAAGAGACTGGAGGGAGGCCTATTAATCTGTTGGAATTTTGTGCTCAATAATTTTATTATCAATAAGCTCAATCTTTATCATAGTTGCCTAGAATCCATTATAAAAAGTTGCGTGGGTGTGTGGGTGTGTGACGATGATACTGCATAAATGGGTAATAAATTCGGGATGTGTGAATTGTGACGAATCTTTCTTCTTTCCTTGTTATGGGAAAAACTTAAAACCGGTCGGGTGCCCATTTCATTTTTACACCCGTCAATAAAATTGTAACACGTGATAGACTTACTCAGTTTACAATGGGTGCACGTCCATTCTCACATCTCTCTTCTCCCTTTTCTTTCTTCCCTCTTTCTCCACTCTCTCTCTCTCTCTCTCAACGCAAGCCGAAATCCATGTCCTTCGTGGCCCCCCTCTCTTCCTTCCCTTTATCTCTCCTCAAGATGAAAGTGAGTCCCCCTCAATCTCTCTCTCTCTCTCTCACATTTCTCCACTCTCCGATTCTTTTTTCTTTGTCCACTCTCTCTCCTCAAGCAGGAGGATCACATCTCCACTCTCTCTCTTGCCCTCTAGTACTTGTATAGGTAATATCTCTCTTCTTGATAGGGCAACAATCTGGCTAATAATTCTAAGGAAAAGGAACAGTGTAGAGAATTAGTGATAGTAGTTTCCTTCAGCATGCAATTGTGCGGTATGTGCAGTGGAACTGAAATATTGCTGGAAGTTTCCTCGGTTATGATGAAGTTGATTTTTACGGTCTTTCCCATGGTTGGAGCATAATCGTTTCGACGGTGAGAGAAAGGGAAGAGAGAGATGAAGATGGAATCTGTCCAGATGGGTAAAATTGTAGGGGAGACAAACATGGTCTTTTTTAGTCTGATTTTGTTGTTAAATTTTTGTTTGGATACTAAGAAAATGCATTTATGTTTGGATGGTGAGAAAATATGGCATTTTGATTTTTGTTTTCTTATTTCCACCAGCCCATAGATTTGACAACTGCTACTTTAATTTATCACGTTTTAATATGCACTTATGTGAGGGAGAGATCGTATTCTAGAGGGGAGAGAGAGAGAGAGAGAGATCGACGGAGGGTGGGGGGAGAGAGGTGGATAGGGGAGAGAGAGAGAGAGAGAGAGGGGGAAAGAGCTGCAAAAAATTATATTCACCTGTGTGTGAGTGTAAATTATAATTTGATGCATCTACTACGTGGCATCTTATAATTTACGGGTGTAAATTGAGGAAAAACACCCGACCGGCCCGGAGGGTCTCTCCCTTGTTATTTAGGTTAGATGGTGTGCGGCTAACTTACACGGCTGCTGTAACCGCAAAATTTTTCCAGGAGGCTAGGATCATACTTTGCATGTTTTTGTGTTGTGGTTTGATGCATGAATGATCCCATCTAATGAGGGGACTTCACCTTATCTAGCTAGTTTATTTTTTATTTTTTCTTTTAAGTTTTAACTTGATTATTTTTTTTTTCTTAGCATGTTTTCTTGAGTTTATTTATTTTAAAAAGGATATAATTCTGAAACCAGGCATCAATTCACTCGAAAAGCCTAGATGGGATAACCCTAACGAATTCTCAAATTTTTTTTTTTAAATTTTTTGGTAAAAAACAAATCCAATACCAAAAAATGCCAAGTGTGTACTACTCATCATAACAATACCCTAAAGTTGCAAGAAAATCATTTTGTTTCTCACCAGTGGCAGGACAAATCCCTGAACGAGAATTGCAGCTTATGAACTTGGCTTTCCTCACCAATTCTTGGGAATCAGAGCAAATCACAGATTTACAATTTTTTTTAAATTTTACTTATCTTTAAAAAACAATTCCCATTTTTTTTCTATTCTATTAAAATAATATTTTATTATTATTATTATTTCTATATCTTTAATTATTTCTTATAAAAAAAATATATAAATTGATTTAGGGGATGAATAGTGACTCCTCAGATATAGGGAGTCACTGTTTACATCCAAAATAGGGAACCGGATGTAGTGTTTATTTTGTTAAAAAGTAAAGTTGATTTTCTAAAATTAGGCTTTATTTTTGTTTTTAGAGATAAGAGGAGTTGAGATTAAAGTTAAAAGTTAAATAAAATATTATTAAAATATATTGTTTTAACATTATTTTTATATTAGAATTTGAAAAAGTTAAATTATTTATTTTATTTTGTGTAGAATTTTAAAAAAATTGTAATGATTAAATTAGATGAGATAAGATATTTTATGAAAATGTAAGAAGTCTAGAAATTTGAGGGGTATAGGAAACGGGAAGAGGATGCTTTCATATCTTAAACTGGATACATACAATTGCTGAATTTGTTTTGCATGTGCCAAAGCGTTACATTCATTAAGTCAAGTCATTTGGGCAAGGTAGTGTTCACTAAAATAATTAACTAATCATCCAAACTTATGTGATGTTTATGAAATTGTAAAGTTACTTTAGTTGCTTTTGTTATAAAGTAGATATTATGGATTACATAAAGTCATATTAGTTTGTAAGATTATTTTTATATAATATCGATATAAGATGATACTTTAAAAATAGAAATATTTTAATCATAAAAAAATTATATAAAAATAAATTCATAACTTAAAATAATTTAGTATATGTTTGAGATTGCGATGAGAAATATAACTTATAGCTTTATAGTTTATAGATTATAGTTTAATTAATAAGTTTTATTATTAAAAAATTATTTACTATTTGATAATTATATGTTTAAAGAAGTTTTAAATATGTTACATTTGTTTGAAAACAAATTAAAAAAAATATTTTCTGAAATAAAAATGACGATTATTTTATTTTTTAAATATTATAATCATATCTTTAAAAGTTTAAAAGTTGTAATTATCAAAAAGTTGTACAATCATTTTCATTTATTGACGGTCTTTATAAATTTGAATTACCGTCCTCGTTATAAAAAAAAATACATTTTTTTCTTAAAAGTATTTTTAAGTTTATTTAAAATTAAAAAATATTTTGATACATAACATTCAGATAAGTTAATTTTTTCATTATATAGCTTTTGAAACTATTTAAACATTTTTAAGACTTTTAACCGAATTTCAAATATGTCTCAGTCTTTGACTCTTAAATGTTGTATAAATTTTTTTTTTTCATTATTCATTATAAAGTTGATGGTAGTATCAATTTCATGGAATCATCTATAGTTATTTGTATATGTTGGTTTAAAGAAAGAGTTTTACTGCTCATTATTTTCTTACACTACTACATAGTGTGTATACTTTTTTTTTTTTTATTTTTTCTTCTTAAATTAATTAAAATTTTCTATTCATTATTTGTACACCACATATTTAGTAGAGTATTACAATATCTATAAATGAATTATATAAAAATAATTTCACAAATTGACATAGTTTTATTTAATTCGTTAAGTCTATTTTATAATAAAAATAATTTTATTACTTGATGAATCATATCAAGTTATATATGTTTGCACGATTATTTTTGTGTAATTTTTTTTTATAGTTAGAATATTTTTTTATTTACTAAAAAATAAAAATATTATGAGTAATATGTGGTGTGAAAATTATCAGTTAAATTTTTTTTTGAAAATACACTAACTTAGAAAAAGGCTAACCGTTGGATTTAGATCTTAAAAAGTGTTGAGATATATTATAAATAATAATAAAAAAAAGAAATAATAAATAATAATAAAATATATTAAAAAATGTCGATTACTCCATCACAGCCAGAAATTCGACCACCTCGGCAGGCACGTCACTATTCGGCGCGCGAGTCCGCGATGCTGCTCTCCAGTCTCTTCCTTGGGCACGAAGGAAAGGAAAGCAGCCGACGCGTTTTCCGAGGTAAATAAATTTTAAACAGCTGTCCTTTGAACACACGAAGCAACTTCATTCTTCTTCTTCCACGTTTTTCCTGTCCTCGGGGCTCCGGCTCTTCCCTTTAGTTTTTTATTTTTTTCCATCTTTAGTTAATTTTGTTGCCTTGAGCTTCTCCATTTTTAAAAAAATCATAATCTAATTAGCGGGTTATGGAAGAACAGAAATTTCTTGAAGACGACGACGACATGGTCGGAAGAATCAATTTTGATGGTCTTTTCGACGAATTACCGGAGGGCACGAATCTTTTCTCGATCGAACCCACGGTTTTCGACGAATCCTCTTCAGCTGAGGCCTTTACGGACCCGTCCCGGGATTCGTTTTCTTCGTGGATTGACGAGATCGAGACCATGTTGATGAAAGACGATGACGGTGAATGTGGCAGCGTGGAGCCGAATAAGAAGTTCTGCGATAACTTCTTGGCTGATATAATTGTGGACAAATCGCCTCGGGAGGGATCTAGTGAGGCCGACAAAGACTCTCCATGTGTTTCCGATGACGGAAGTGGTCATTGGGACAAGGAGAAGACCAATGAAGACAACCACGGTGACGGTCAAGTTGATACTGATAAACCCCTCTCCAAGAAACGGAGAAGGTACCAGTACTAATTTGATTGCGTACTAAATGTTGAAATTATATATATGTATGTATCTAAATAAATAAATAAATATATATATATATATATATATATATATATATATAGATACACACACATTGTGTTTGTGTGTGTGTGTTTTATGGTTAGTGTGTATGTGATCGGTGGATGCATCTGAATTTGTCTTCAGGCAGCTGAGGAATAGGGACGCGGCGGTGAGATCAAGGGAGCGGAAAAAGATGTATGTGAGGGATCTCGAGATAAAGAGTAGGTATCTGGAAGGGGAATGTTTGAGACTAGGGCGTTTGCTTCAGTGTTGTTATGCAGAGAATCAAGCTTTACGCCTTGGTTTGCAGTCGGGCAGCGCATTTGGTGCTTCCATAACCAAGCAGGAGTCTGCTGTGCTCTTGTTGGGTATGAATAACATACAATATTGCCTCTTTTTTTGTTTTTCCAAGCACTTGTTATACAGTTCAATTGAGCTTATATGCTACAGAAAGTATATTTTTGTGTATCAGTTGAGTGATTTTTAATTTCCAATTTGTTACTGAGAACGGTCTAATAACTTACTCTAACTTGTAATTTTGTCTTTCAAAAGTAATTATAAACGTAGCGATATTTGTTTGCCTAGCTCACCAAAACTCATCAAATTGACTGGTACTCCACATCCTCAGCTTGCTGGGGAGAATCCCTGGTTGAGTCATTCCATTTTCTCTGTTGGGTTTAAATGTCTTATAGCTAATATAAGGGAATGGCTAAAGGAAAATAAACAAATTACAATCAATAGAAATTTGACAAATTTTATTCCCACCAAGATTTTTTTCCCCAAGGAATTATAGCGTTGCTGATTGTTTCTCTTATTAGTATTGCTATTCTAAGGCCTCTACCCCACACAACATCCACGTGGATTTGATTTAAAAGATAAATGTTAAAATTTGAATCTTACAAATCAAATCTTACTATTTAATTTGATGTGGATGCCATGTGGGTAGTGTGTGGTTTAGAGGCTTTAGGCATTATTCTTATCTTATTTGTAATCAGAAAGTCTGACTTATTTAGTTTCCCAGTCATAAGAATCAAGTTATGCGATCCAGGTGCTATGTATTTTTCTCCTGGATCATCCGTGTATCAGGAATTTAGACTTTACATGGGTGTGTATAAACTGTATTGATGTTCTGTCCAGTTATATCATGCAACTTGCAGATATATTTGTTATCAAGTTCCATGTATCCTTTAATAGAACTCACGGCTTTTGATTGTAAAAGAGGTTGCTTTGCCTGTGCTTGCCATTTTATGGTTTTGTAAATCTTTAGTTTGAGCTTTTCCAAGTGCCATTAGGTGGTGTGAAATGAAAGAATATATTGTTTTCATAATGCATTATTTTTTATTATATTCTGGTAGCTCTCTATATTTTGTTTTTTGACTTGGTTGACCATGGTTACTTGCAGAATCCCTGCTGTTGGGTTCCCTGCTTTGGTTCCTGGGCATCATGTGCCTATTCACTCTGCCCACCATGCCCCAGTCAATTCTGAAAAGGGTTCCACTGGAAAAAGTAGGAAAGAAAAATCCAGGAGTGGCTCTAGGGCGGGCAAAAAGTAAGATGTTTGGATTCTTGATGGTCCAATCATTTGTAAAGAGTAGGCGATGCAAAGCTTCAAGGATGAAGATGAAACCGAATTACCTTGTTCTTTAAGGTTTTTTGTGTGTGACTTTCATCTTCCATTACAGATTGAATATGTTGTTCTCCGTTCTTATGTTTAGGTGTTACTAGTAGGGAAGTGATGATAATAAAAATCAATGAACATGCTGGTAAAGACATAATAGTAAAATATAGTTGGTTCCTTGTCGAACGATTAGAGCTATATAATATGTTATTCTTTGCACCATTTTCGCAGCGAACATCATTTGGCTCTTACTTTCTGATTGACGATTTTGGTTTGAAACTATGAGCGTTCTGTTTGAGTTATTGAGTCATGCTCTCCACCTATTTTTCTGCCCAATCATGGATGGACTGAAGCAATCGTTGCGAGAGCATTAGCATTGGTTCCCTATATGCATATGTAAAATTATATCTTTTAGAGATTGACTTTCTCATTCAAGAAAAACTCCCACATTGGATTATATATATTTGAGTCAAAATAATAATAAAATATTATTATTATTAATTTTTTCCTAAAATTAGTATTTTTTATATATTTTGTAATTAGCATCCAGTACATACATTGGCATTAATAATACAAATATAATAATAAAAAAATTATATTTTTTATATGTTATATTAAAAATATAAAAAAATATAATATATTATAATAATAAAATGAAGGTGAAGGTGAATGTTGTGTTGTTGAGGGAGGGAGAAGAGGAAAGGGTTGTGAGAGAGAGAGTGGGAGGAAAGAGAAATAATTAGTAATATATCATTTATAGAGTGAATAGTAAATCTTCAAACTTGTAAAATTACTATTTATTATTTATAGGTATGTAAAATTATAGAGATGCATAATCTAATGAAGTCAAATTAAGGGTTATATTATGTAAAAATGTCTTTGTATTTGCATATGCATATACCAATACCAATGCTCTAAGATGAAGCTTTTACCGACAGGAACTTACGGAGTTTTCTATTTGATGGAAACCCAATTTTGTGATGTAATTAGAGTGTCACATGATGTTAATATGACAAACTTAAATGGTTTCATACATAAGTTCTTAAGTGAGAGTACAACGAAGAAATGCAATTGAGGATAATAAAATTTAGAGTAGAAATACAATGTAGAAAAATGCAATTGGTATGTGCCGTAGCCTCCACATACCAGCTGATTTGTATTTATTTTTTAATGAAACGCTCGTTTGGGAGATTAGTAGAACGAATTGAAATCAAAATACGATCCCTCACTTCCTTGCATCCCCCCCCCCCCCAAAAAAAGTTTGTCTCTCTTCCGCATAGTTTTGTCGCACAACACTTTTCATCGCCAAATGCCACTGACAAGAGTTAGAATCGACCGAAAGAAGGGTTTTTTTTTTTTTTTTCTCCGTTCTCTTTCCCATTCCGTTTCCATTTTTGTTTCCTAGCATGAATCATTTTGTGTATTTTTGTGTTTCTTGGATCTGCGGCTTTGTGTTTGTTGGATTTGTGTTTTTTGGTTGCTGATTTTGGGTATTTTCTCGTTATTAGTTTCTTCTCAGCCATAGTTTATTTCTGTTTTTAGATACGTGCCTGGTTGTTAAGAAAATGTAGGGAAGATCTCAATCCCAATTCTGTGTTTGGTGGTGGTTCCCTTTTTATGTTTTAGTGAATGCCAAACATTTGCTTACATATTGCAAACATACATGGTCGTTTGGAGTCAGAAATGAGAAATCATCTCATCTCATCATTACAACTTTCTCAAATTTTTACCCAAAATATAATAAACAATTCAAAACTTTTAAATCTCAATTTAACTTATTCAAATTATAAAATAATAATAATATTAAAAAATAATATTCTAATAATATTTTGTTTAACTTTTAACTTTCATCTAAAACCATCTCATTTCATCTCATCTCACTATCCAAACAAGCCATAACATTTATTGTTCAATTCAAAACCTTTTATTTATTTATTTATTTTTTTGTTTGGAAGACTTCTCTTCCTTCTTCTTTGAGTGTGGTGTTGAAATAGAAGAAAAATTCGTTGAAATGGTTCTATTCATTATTTCCCCTTTTTCCTTCAGCAAAGAGGTAAATGATAGAAATGCAAGAGATCAGTATTTCGATTCCATAGAAGATGATATGATGCTAAATAGGGACTATCCATTAGTTTATAATATTTACACTATTTCTATTTCAGAGGAGTAAATCTATACAAAAACTATAGATGAGATTTAACTGCCCAAATAAACGTTATATTAGAATTGGCCTTAAAAACTGTTTGGTAGATGAGAAAAAGAAATGGAAATTGACTGTAGGTGCCAATAAAAACGTGTAATTAAATACAAGTCATTTATACAATATTCTGCCTCTGTTCAAAAGGGTGGGGAAAACTCATCTAGTATGGTAGTTGTTAGAATTATCTTATTCTATCTTATATACAGAGCTTAAAATAAAGATTTGGAAAAAGGATTTAACAAGAAATATTCACGAACAAGAACCAAACAGATTCAGACTAATCAATAGATTTAGATTAACAACAGATTCAGACTAACAGAACAAGAATTAATAAGAAACTAAACCGTAGCAAGATCAATAATCAAATAAATAACAGAAATAAGCAAGAAAAGAACAACACAACCGATTTACGTGGTTCGACTCTAATGGTCTACGTCCACGGCAGGAATGGCCTCAGAGCTTTATTGATAATCAGTGTCCTTCACAAAGAAGCCTCATAATCACTCAATGATTTACAAAACTCTCATCTCACTATGAAAATTGCACAGATTTTTCCTCACAGTGAAACCCTAGTTTCTCCCCTCTCTGCCCTCTCTCGAAGACTCTCTCTCAATCGGCTGATTGAATACAACAGAATGAATTAGATTTTCTGAAAACCCATAGCGATACATATATAGGGTAAAACAGATGGCTCCATGTGTACAGACTACGGATCTTGAGGCTCAAGCTTAACCTCATTTGATGCTGCTTACGAGTCACGTGATCACCAACTCAGACTATTAAATTTCATAGCTCCAGAATCTTTTAAGTATATATATCATTCAATGTCACATGAGAGAAAGGGTCAGATAACATATAACAATAAGAAATAAATTAATTGCCATAACACATTACAATAGTTCTATTCATCAGTCTCAAATGGAATTCGGATTTTAATGCAGGAGCATATTTTATCATTTTGAACCTTGATCATTTAAAATTCCAGCCCAATTAATGTAAGAAAGGGGGAAAAAAATACAACAAATAAACTGGTGAAACTGTGGATCGCACCATCTCTCTCTAAAAAAGCATTATTAGCTATGAAACCACTCATGAAACAGAACTAATCTTGACGATGGTGATTAAAGATGAATCTGACATTGGAGATTGCAGAAAGATTAGCACTTTGGAGTTGTTATACAATTAGAGACAAACCCAACACCTTTAAATTTGGAAATATTTAAATTTGGGGATGTGAACTTGTCCTTTGCCGGGTGGGATCACAAGGTAAAGGTTGATAATTATTATATTTTTTTGAGTTGGAGTGGGTATTCAAGAACTATGTTGACGTTAACAGCTTGTTATCTTCGGAGCAGAAAGATCATCATACTGTTCATCACTTATCAGACTCAAATCCACTCTCAATGATTTGAATACCAAATGATCAATTCAAACATCTAATTTAATTGCTCATTATGTTCCCTGTCAAAATTTGAATACTATTTTTGTTCATACGTTTTTCTATACACTGTGTGACAGAGATCTAATTTGAGCATTTTGTTGAAATAGTGCAATAGACAAGGACGAAGATAGAAGCCATCCAGCCCTTCTACATTGATTTCACATACTCGTGTATGATACACATTGGTTATTTGAAACTGTTGTAGTGTCTGATATTCTAGCCATTTAGTTAATGCATTGAACAAGAAATGTTATGGGCTTGTTTGGATAGTGAGATGAGATAAGATGGTTTTAAATAAAAGTTGAAAGTTGAATAAAAAAATATTATTAGAATATTATTTTTTAATATTATTATTGTTTTAAGATTTGAAAAAGTTGAATTGAAATTTGAAAAAGTTAAATTGTTTATTATATTTTGTGTAGGTATTTGATAAAATTATAATGATGAAATGAGATGAGAGTATTTTTCAATCTATACCGCCTCTTTGTCCAGAAATTGGTGTAACTGTCATATGGGTGTGCATTTACATTGTTTTGTATGTAAATGAGTCAAGTATTGGATTTCTAAAGGGGATTAAGCAGATATTGGAATGGGAGTGTTCCATTTTCTTCAAGTGTAATATTTTCAAGAAGTGTAATATGATATGTAAAGGGGTACTATTTTTGTTCAATGTGAAATGAAATGAGGACTACATCTTATTGTTCACCATTTTTGGAGTGCATAGTGCTTATGTTTTTTTAGCTGCTACCTGAACAGATTGATGAATTGACAAATGCGTTGTCGTTTTCAATGTTGGTAAGTACATGCTTGATGGGGTGTCTATTATATTAAATTTGGTTTTGGCATTAGATGACTTTTGTTATTTTTTCATCACCAACAGTTTGTTTGAAATTGGATCATACAATTTTGTATTGTGAAAGTTTCTCTTCAAACCACATGCTGCAGCCATGATGTATTCATAGACAATATCCAAACCTATATATATTAATAGTAATGCAAGTTAAGAAACAGGGTCAGTTCTTTTAATATCCATAGTACGCTCTCATAATTATATTCATAGACAATATAGCATATAGTTATGGTTCGAACAATCTATAGTAGATTTAAAACTAACACATTACAACTATAGTTCGAATCAACCAAAAACTATTACAATGGATATGATCCAGACACAATAATATAAGTGCACCCCTATATTCTACGATCTGCTTTCGAAATTCATCTTCTTGCTTTTGAAGCTCATTTTCTCTCTCGGTTAGTTTATTTCTTTTTTTAGCTTCATACTCATGTAGCAATAAATCATCTTCTCTCTTCCGAATTGCATTATCTCTTGTTAGAATTTTTTTCTCTACCAATCTGCCCAAATGAAGAATTAACATCTTACTTCTCCTTACGTACAAATCAAGAATTTCAATTTTCAAATAGGTCAACTTTGTACATGGATTCAAATGCAATAAACAAATTAGAAAGTGGGTAATTATTGTGTTATACTTCATACATGTATAAAATTTTCTTCCAAGATTTTTGTTGGTGTGGGAGATATTTAATGATTCTTTCAAACCACACTAACATTTTAGTGATTCCATTTCAAACATATCAACTACGGATAACGATGATTGATTCGATGCCATAAGTGATCTATACGAGAATCATATGTGACAATGAAAGCAAGCTGAAGACAAAGGTATTGAATCAGCTTTTACACTCCAAAGATGCTATTGGAAATTGTTGACGAAATTACCCAACATGTAGACAAAGATTATTCACTTACTTTTTCTTGAATTTTGAAGCAGAAGTTCAACAATGAAGCACATACAGTACTCACACAGACAAGAACAAGCTAGGATGAGGGGGACCAAACCTGGGACTTCACAGTTCATTACATTTATCCAAAAGAGCAGTAGATGGCCCGAACCAAGAGCAGAACAAGTGCTTATTGACCGAATCATTTTCCCTTATTGACGGAATCATCAGAGCTATTTTCAAAGTTCCGATTAAACAAACAATTCCTGGGACTAACATGTTAATTATTTCTATATAGGAAACTCAAACAAGGCAGAGATAAAAGGAAGGTACCAAGTGTCAACCTGACCAGCTTAGTGGCATTGCCTACAAAAGGGACATAATCTTTGGGTTGATTGGGTTGATGCCGGTATAGGAACCATATCTGCAGGATGCAATACTTTGATTGAAAATGAAGATTTAGCTCGAAATAGAGAAGGCCTGGACTGTTGTAAAGATTGGCTTTACTTGGATCTTGGAAAAAGAAAAACAAAAGTGTCATTAATGCATTCGTGTCTGATTTTGCGTATTAGAAAGAGATGTTTTGATGATCATAAAGCTCAAATCTTCTTAATGGTATGACAAAGTCATAACCCTGATGAAGCTTGGCATCTTTACCCTTCCGTTATTTATATATTTTGAGCACTTTTTCTATGAAAAAACTATGAAAAGATTTCTGAGCAAAAGCACCCACCAGAAAACACACTGGTATGATTTTGTTGTTACTTGTTCAGAATGACAGCCAATTGATAATTGTTCTCTCTATCAAAAAATGCCAATGGAAATCCAAAACGAAACAATAAGTATCCAAGAAGAGTCACAAATAGTGATACATCAACACATCATTTTTCTCTTAAGCACTCCTAATGGATTATTCATCCTATCTTTTAAAATACATAATCCAAACCCATTTTTTCTCTTTTACATATTGACTTTTACAATTTGTCATCCATCAATTTATCTATTTTTTCTCTATATCATTTAAATATTCTTTTTTTATTCTTTTTAAATATTTCCTTTCTACCAATAAATTATTTACAATATCCATATACTTTTTTATATTTACAATTTGTTTTTATATACAATGTAAAATAATTCAGTCCTATACACGTAAAACAAAAATATATAAGCTAAATAAAAATTAGAAATAAAATCAAAATATGAAAAAATTGGTTTAAAAATATTTTCAAGATATTTTTTAGAAGAAAATGAAATATATGTATTTTAAATGATGAACAAAAAAAAGAATATGCTTATATGGTAAAAACCAAAGTAAAAGAAAATGAGTAAATAAAATAAAAAATAAAAAAAAAATTTACATGATGAACAATACCCACTATATGTAGGGGTTACTGTAACTAATTGTATTTTACAATTCCTTTTACATAATTAAATGAAAATCATTTTTAGAGTAATTTTTTAAATAATTTACATTTTTTGTATAATATAAAAACTATTGAGAGTGCTCGAAAACAAAGATAGGATGAGTATATTTTCTGTTCTTTTTTGGGGTTCAAAGCAATACTTGAAGATATATACGAAGAATGTGAAAAATGATAGATATTTAGCTCAATAAGGTAATGGCCTTTGACTACACCCTTAGCCTACTTCATCTAACCATCTGGGCATGAAATAAGGTGCAGCTATCACAGAAGTACTACAAGCCCACATCTCATTTAATGAATGCACTTTAGTACGACATTGGTTATTTAATTACACAAGTCAGAACGCACTTGATTGCCTGTCCACTTCTATCCATTCAGGCCAAAAAAGTTCACCAAATCAGTGTACAAGAGTAACATAATAAAAACAAATACGTGTATAACAGCCAAAGTTAACCAAAATAGTGTATAACAATTAAACTAAGTCAGTGTATAAGAGCAACAAATTAAAACCAAATCAGTGTATAACAATTAAACCAAATCAGTGTATAGGAGCAACAAAATTAAATCAAATCAATGTATAACAGCAATAAAATTAACGACATCAGTGTATAATAGTAACAAGATTAAACAAATTAGTGTATAACAATTAAACCAAATTAGTGTATAAGAGCAACAAAATTAAACCAAATGCAATAAAAAAAATTTAACCAAATCTGTATTAGAGCATTGGCATTGGCTTCATCAAAAGCCAAGCCAAATGTATAAAATGATGAATATGTGTAAATTAAAGCTGTATTGGATTCATCAAACAAGAAATGGAAAACTTTTAGCTACAGTAAATCTATAATTTCCTTCAAATTTGAAGGGTTACTATACACTCATCAACCAATTATTTTATTACATTTTAATTCCCAATTGCTTTACTTTATTTTCCCCCTCTCATTTTTTTTTCCCTATAACCTTAGTTTCATTTCAGTTTTAGATTTATGGTCAGCTCCAAATATAAAATTAAATTATTAATGTATATATAGTTAGTTTAATTGCTAAAAATGAAAAAAAAAATATTATTATTAAAAAAATAATATTATATTATTATTTTGATGAATTCAATAGCTAATCCAATGTGGGATTATGGATAGGAAGATTTTAGATTTATGAAAAATTTGTACTTTTCATCAAATTTTGAAAATGGCTTTGATGAAGTCAATGTGGATGCTCACATTGGGTTCCCCATAAAATTTCCTATAATTTAGCTAAAAATGACATTCCCTAAAAGTTTTCCCTAAATTTTACTCATCTTTCAAAAACCTCCAACATCCCATTCCCTACACTTTCTCTCTTCTATTAAAATAATATTTTTCTATTCTTTCTTTATTACTTTTTTCTTACTTTTATTTACAAACTTAACTATTCAATATTTTTTGTTATGTTTTGAACTATTACTCTAGTAAATATTTTTAACAAAAATTTAAATTATTTTTTTGTGGGTATGATAATATTTTTAAAATTATTTTTTTATATTTTCGTAATTATTTAAATTATTTTTAAAATTATTATTTAAAATTATAACAAATATGAGTANACCGTTAATTAATCGAAGAGGATAAAATCATTTAAATTAATAAAACACTTAATTACTACACTGAGAAGAATTAAGATAGAATATTATTTTATAAACTAAGGTTTATAAAATAATATTTTCTTCATCATTATATAAAATGATAAAGTATCATTAATTAATCAAAGTGCATAAAACACTTAAATTTAAATAAGAATTTTCAACGTAAAATTAAACCTCTTAATATCTTAAAACAAATAAAATATTTAATCTAAATAATTATCCACAATTATAATATTTTCAGAGCTCATTAAATTATTATAATTGTGCTATTTTAAAAACAAGCTTATCTAATACTTTGAAATTCGGTGGATAAGATCCGGAAAAACGCCATCGAGGTACAACGCTTAGGATAAAACTGTTCATGATTTTACAGTTGTCGGTGAAGAACAAATTACGTGATTTACGGAAAAGATAATCTATGCGCGTGATTCCAGATGAGGGTAAAGACGAGAGAGATGTGATTGCTGTCGGGAAAGAATCCAAAACGGATTGTCTTGCCGTCTACTATGCGTGAAAAGAAAAGAGAAGAGAATGGTACAGAGATAAGAATTAGCGGGCTGTTACAATATGTGACGGTGAAAACAAGCTGAGGACAAAGGTATTGAATCAGCTTGTACACTCCAAAGATGCTATTGGAAATTGTTGACGAAATTACCCAACATGTAGACAAAGATTATTCACTTACTTTTTCTTGAATTTAGGAGCAGAAGTTCAACAATGAAGCACATACAGTACTCACACAGACAAGAACAAGCTAGGATGAGGGGGAACCAAACCTGGGACTTCACAGTTCATTACAATGATTACGTTTATCCAAAAGAGCAGTAGATCGATCCCCCAAACCAAGAGCAGAACAAGTGCATATTGACCGAATCATTTTTCCTTATTGACGGAATCATCAGAGCTATTTTCAAAGTTCCGATTAAACAAACACTTCCTGGGACTAACATCTTAATTATTTCTATATAGGAAACTCAAACAAGGTAGAGATAAAAGCAAGGTACCAAGTGTCAACCTGACCAGCTTAGTGGTATTGCCCACAAAAGGTATATAATCTTTAGATTGATGCTGGTATAGGAACCATATCTGCAGGATGCAATACTTCGATTGAAAATGAAGATTTAGCTCGAAATAGAGGTGGTCTGGACTGTTGTAAAGATTGGCTTTACTTGGATCTTGGAAAAAGAAAAAGAAAAAGTGTCATCAATGCATTCGTGTCTGATTTTGGGTATTAGAAAGAGATGTTTTGATGATCATAAAGCTCAAATCTTCTTAATGGTATGCCAAAGTCATAACCCTGATGAAGCTTGGCATCTTTAACCTTCCGTTATTATATTTTGAGCACTTTTTCTATGAAAAAATTGTGAAAAGATTTCTAAGCAAAAACACCCACCAGAAAACACACTGGTATGATTTTGTTGTTACTTGTTCAGGATGACAGCCAATTAATAATTTTTCTCTCTATCAAAAAATGACAATGGAAATCCAAAACGAAATAATAAGCATCCAAGAAGAGTCACAAATGGTGATACATCAACACATCATTTTTCTCTTAAGCACTACCAACGGGTTCTTCATTCTATCCTTTAAAATACATTACCAAAATCTACTTTTTCCATTTTATATACTGACTTTTACAATATGTCATCCATTAACTTATTTTTTTTTTTCTATATCATTTAAATATTCTTTTTTTTATTCTCTTTAAATATTTCCTTTCTACCAATAAATTTACAATATCCATATACTTTTTTATATTTACAATTTGTTTTTATATACAATGTAAAATAATTCAGTCCTATACACGTAAAACAAAAATATATAAGCCAAATAAAAATTAAAAATAAAATCAAAATATGAAAAAATTGGTTTAAAAATATTTTCAAGATATTTTTTAGAAGAAAATGAAATATATATGTTTTAAATGATGAACAATAAAAAGAATATGCTTACACAGTAAAAACCAAAGTAAAAGAAAATTAGGGAGTAAATAACATATAGATAATAATAAAAAAATTTACGTGATAAACAATACCCGCTACATATAGCGGGTAACTGTAACTAATTGTATTTTACAATTCCTTTTACATAATTAGATGAAACTCATTTTTAGAGCAATTTTTTTAATAATTTATATTTTTTGTATGATACAAAAGTCATTAAGAGTGCTCGAAGACAAAGATAGGACGGGTCAACCTTAACTGCATATTTTCTATTCTTTTTTGGGGTCCAAAGCAATAGTTGAAGATATATATGAAGTATGTGAAAAATGATAGATATTTAGCACAATAAGGTAATTGGGAAATGCATGTAGTTTATTATCTCACAGGAAAGAAGGATATCTCTTACTTCTACATGCTAACAAAAATAGTAGATAGTAGTTCAGTGGTTGTCATACTATATGTTTTCATTTAACATATTTCACTGTTAGGGACCTTCCCATGGCCATGGCCATGGCCTTTGACTACACCCTTAGCCCACTTCATCTAACGATTTGGGCATGAAATATGAGTTTTGCTACATACAAGTACAGTTACGTATTAATTTGTGTATTAATATTAATTTATTCATATTTAAAATTAAAATTAACACTGTTTTCAATAAAATCTATTTTTTAACTAATCACATCACATTGATACACAAATTAATACATAATTATACTTATAACTATATTTTTCCATGAAATATAGTGCAGCTATCACACAGGTACTACAAGCCCACATCTCATTTAATGAATGCACTTTAGTACCACGTTGGTTATTTAATTACACAAGTCAGACCGTACTTGATTGCCTGTCCACTTCTATCCATTCAGGCCAAAAATAGTTAACCAAATCAGTGTATAAGAGTAACATAATAAAAACAAATATGTGTACGACAGTCAAAGTTAACCAACATAGTGTATAACAATTAAACTAAGTCAGTGTATAAGAGCAACAAATTAAAACCAAATCAGTGTATAACAATTAAACCAAATCAGTGTATAGGAGCAACAAAATTAAATCAAATCAATGTATAACAACAATAAAATTAACGACATTAGTGTATAATAGTAACAAGATTAAACAAATTAGTGTATAACAATTAAACCAAATCAGTGTATAAGAGCAACAAAATTAAACCAAATACAACAAAAAAATTTAATGAAATCTGTGTGAGCATGAGATCCTTATAGGGCTCGGTGAGAGAGCAAGAGGTCTCGGAGAGAGAGAGAGAGAGAGAGAGGGGCTCGAATAGGGTGAGGGAGGGGCTCAAAGCATTGAAGGGGGCAAGGGAGATGGGGTTGGGGTCTTCTATGGTTTTGGGGTTAGAGAATGAAGGTGGGGGCCTTCGCAAAGAAGGGATTGTGAGTGTGGTGGGGCTTCGCAGAGAAGGGAGAGTGAGGGATGCTCAGTTTCGAGTTTCGTTTGCATGAGGTAGAAAGGTAGAATAGTTACATGGGTGATGAACCGAGTTCTTCATGTCAAGTGTGTGTTGTACGATAGCCAGATAAGGGGTTGAGTAGAGTTTTTGTAAAATTTAAAATGAACGATTGGTCATGTAAAACAGAAACAGTAACAAATATGGAAGCCTACTGAAAAATAATCTCATCAATAATGGGAGCCAAATTTATTTGTATTTTCTTTTATTCATTTTTTTTAATGAATTGCTGTGTGCGCGTGTGTATATATATATATATATATATATATATATATATATAGAATTATATAGAACAGGATATACGACTTGTAGTTCAAAGTTGAAGTTGGAACGTTTGGTGAGGGATACGTGCAGTGTTTTTATAGCTTACACTAGTCAATAGTTTGTTAAAACTTAAGTCAGTGGTCTTAGATTGAATTTAGAAAGAACAATGTGCATGTGCTGTAGGAATTGGAATAGGAAAAGTAGAAAGCTACGTACCCTTCGAATCTTCCCGACCGCCCCTGGTGAGTGACCTTTCCATCTTTTTCTAAATTGCTCTCACGATTTTTGGATTATTAAATTAATATATGTCACTTCATTTTAACAAATAAAATTACTATTACGATAATACAACAAGTTTGAATATTTATTTCAAGGGGTTGAATAAAGAAAGAAAAGTGCTTTTTTCTAGAAAATCTTGAATATTCTATTTTTCAACCCTTCAATCCTTTATTTCAACTGGTAATTTAACGTGGGCGAACCGTTCTGCATTAAAATGTACTTTGTAGTGATTTTTCCATCTCTGAAATTGGAGAAACTCAAATCAAATTTGAATTGAATCCCATATGCTATAATATAAAAGATCTCATAAAAATAAATTAATAAATTTACATAATTTTATATGATATATTAAATTTATTTTACAATAAAATTAATTTTACAATCTAACATACCACATCAAGTAACATGAATTTGTATATTTATTCAATTTTTCATCTTATTTTATTTCATCTGTATATCTAAAAATGAGGCGAAAAATTCTAATCTTGTTATGAAACTAAAAGAAAAATAATATTGTAAGAAAAATCGTTGTTATTCAATATAAAACTTCCTCATATACAAGTTCATGATACCCATATATATAGGAGTACAAATGAATTTATGTATAGCATAAGTCATAATTAATGGCTAAAGATTAATTTTAATTAATAGTTAAATGGTCTTAATTGATGAATAAAAATAGCCATACAAATCAATTTATAACAAATCTTACTTAAATATTTAATAAACTTTTAGATGATTATTAATTATATGATAAAAGTTCATATTAAATTGGNATCAAAATAGGATTTCATGAATAAATAAAAACAGAGTAACAATCAAACAATACGGAACAAAAGCAGAGTGGCAGATAACAACAATATATCCAATCGAGCAGTTCCATCGGTTCTTTGAAACGATAGCCTATCTAGACAGCAATCAGAACACACGTTTTGTCGAACACGATGAGGAAGACACATAGAAAAAAAGAAAATATTTCAAATTCATTCACCAAGATTTGCGAAAAATCAATCGGAGATAACGCAAGAAAAATAAAAAAAAAAAGTCAAAAGTGTAGAGGTTTTAACAGGGGGAAGCGGGGAGACCTGGAGACAAGGAGGGAGTTGGGGTTGGTAGAGAGATCGGAGTTTTTGAAGTTCGGAAAGTTCTCTTGGAATGCCGTAGTCGGAATCCATGGAGAAACGCTCAGGGGGGGCTCTGTGTTGTTGGAGTAGGAGTTGTTGCTGAAACAGAAGCGACCCAGTACTGTAACTGGTTGGGCGAGGTTGGTAGGTGCTTTGAAGAAGACCGTTTTTAAAGGTCATTCGGGGAATACAACCAACTGTTTGAATTTTCTGTTCTTTTTTATATTTTTATTTTTAATTTGTTCATTTGAGTTAACAGTTGGTTGTATTCCCCGAATGACCTTTAAAAACGGTCTTCTTCAAAGCACCTACCAACCTCGCCCAACCAGTTACAGTACTGGGTCGCTTCTGTTTCAGCAACAACTCCTACTCCAACAACACAGAGCCCCCCCTGAGCGTTTCTCCATGGATTCCGACTACGGCATTCCAAGAGAACTTTCCGAACTTCAAAAACTCCGATCTCTCTACCAACCCCAACTCCCTCCTTGTCTCCAGGTCTCCCCGCTTCCCCCTGTTAAAACCTCTACACTTTTGACTTTTTTTTTTTATTTTTCTTGCGTTATCTCCGATTGATTTTTCGCAAATCTTGGTGAATGAATTTGAAATATTTTCTTTTTTTCTATGTGTCTTCCTCATCGTGTTCGACAAAACGTGTGTTCTGATTGCTGTCTAGATAGGCTATCGTTTCAAAGAACCGATGGAACTGCTCGATTGGATATATTGTTGTTATCTGCCACTCTGCTTTTGTTCCGTATTGTTTGCTTGTTACTCTGTTTTTATTTATTCATGAAATCCTATTTTGATATCTTGATGCAAAAGAGGAGTTTTTTTTTTTTTAAACATCTTGTTGCTTGCTACTCAGTTAACATTTATTCACGCAATTAAGAATTTTTTCCTTTAAAATAAAAAATACATGTTGTCTCTTGGGCATGTCTCATAAACGGGGTGGAAAATATTGCTGATGTAATCATGCATTGCCGCTGTACAGGGAACTACTGTCAGGGTTGAATTCGGCGATGCAACTACCGCGGCGGACCCCCGTGACTTCCAATGCATAAGCCGATGTTTTCCCCACACTTATGGTCAGCCAATTGCTCACTTTCTCAGGGCAACTGCAAAAGTCCCAGATGCTCAGATTATAACTGAGCACCCGACTATTAGGTCCATCTGACGATCATTTCAAAGTCATCTCAGTTGTATATTTTCTTATATTACAATTACATCTTACCTGTCAAATGCATTGTCTTCTAACAGGGTGGGAGTAGTCTTTTGCGGGAGACAATCTCCTGGAGGACATAATGTTATATGGGGTCTTCTCAATGCTCTTAAAATCCACAACCCCAAGAGTACCTTACTTGGATTTCTTGGTAAGTTTAGTTTTCTAGTAAGGTTCCACTATCTATTTCTTTTGTTATATGAGTTTGTATGTGTGTTTCCATTCTGTCGATGTATGTATTTTATAAACATATGTATTTATTTTATAAACATGCATATACATACCTAGACAGACGTGTATATTATATATGCGCGCAGACACACATACACATATGTCAACAGATAATTAATCAGGCTTAATATACTTCATTTTCATTCATTCTCGATGAATTTTTTATATGTTTGGTTGTGCAAGTGCTTCATACTAAAAACCAGTCTCAGAAAGCTGCATTCTGTAACATGTTGCTTTGTCATTTTGGTTGGCATATGAAAGGATGGTGTTTGAATTTGACAGAAAAATATGTTATTTACTTCAGCTAATTCCATTTCAACTGCAAACAGGTGGTTCAGAAGGTTTATTTGCAAAGAAAACTCTCGAGATTACAGATGAAGTTCTTTCAACCTACAAAAATCAAGGTAGGTGATCGTAGTAGGAAATTTTCATGTAGCAGTATTAAACTATCATGCATTAAAGCTTAAGAACTATTTGATTTGGTTGTGCTTCACTAGGTGGTTATGATTTGCTGGGACGAACAAAAGATCAAATTAGAACAACTGAGCAAGTTAATGCTGCCCTAATTTCTTGCCAAGATTTGAAATTGGATGGCCTTGTTATTGTTGGAGGTACAATGGACATAGTGGGGTTAAAGTTGGCAGGCACGTATTTTTAATTTGAAATTATTGAACATGATATCTGGTGTTTTTGAAGGGGTTACATCAAACACAGATGCTGCTCAGCTTGCAGAAACATTTGCTGAAGAAAAATGCGCAACAAAGGTATTCTGCATGTGAATTTTCTATGATAGAATTATGAAATCCTCCAGTTGTATTTATAGGTGGTTTTCTAAAGATAATTGAATTTTCTTAAGCTTATGTTGTGATTCTATTGTGCATCTTGTGTAAATTTACTTAACTATTATTTTGAGCTACTGTGGTCTATAATTTAAAATCTTTTGGATTTTGCAGGTGGTTGGCGTTCCTGTTACTCTGAATGGAGATCTTAAAAACCAGTTTGTCGAAGCTAATGTTGGTTTTGACACAATAACTAAGGTATCTGCTAAATGATGCTGATTATGTGCTTGTACGCTCAAGCAATTACTCCTATGTTCTTGGAGGAAGTCCTCTTTTTCCCTTATGTGTCAGCAGTCTAGAGATATTGTGCATGAAAATTTGATACTCACAGAAGATCTCAAGCCTATTACCTTTTCTTTTTGGTTTTGGTTCTTATTATGTTGATACCATGCAACTAGTGGCTGGGACATGTGATGTGTGCGCGCACAAGCATGTCAACTTGGTTCATGTTAATAAAATTAGCATATCAATGTATTTGTTTTGCCAACATCTGGGTACCATATGCTACTATACACTTGGCTACGGAATCATGTCATGAGATCATTTGTAATGGTAGAATCTTGATGTTGAGAATTAAATGCTCTTTTCAGGTCAATTCCCAGCTCATCAGTAATGTTTGCACTGATGCGCTCTCCGCAGAGAAGGTAATGGATTAATTCCCATAATTTGTTCCCTGTGAAACAGATGATATTTTCAGTCCATGATTGTTGACCTGGCTGTGCCATAGTCCTCTTCTTCTTGGTGATAAATCTTTGGTATCTGTTTTCTTTCTTGTTTTTTTTTATCTTGTTCAATCAACAAGGCTACTTAACTTATTTTCTATTCCAGTATTATTATTTTATTCGACTCATGGGTCGAAAGGCATCACATGTTGCACTGGAGTGCGCCCTCCAGTCCCATCCAAACATGGTTAGTATTTGTTTTATTATATTATTTAATTTGATGTTTCAACTATGGACTTTTCAACATAGCTTCTACATTTTTATCTGTCAAAGTATTGTATGAATAGCCAAATTAATTGGCCTTGAGTAATCTGTAGATTATATATAAGCTTTACGAGAATTCTATACATAGAAAGAATGTAATTCCCTGAATGATTCTAGCCCTATATGGAAATATACTCTGTCAAATATGCTAACTGTACAAGCCTAAGTCAATTAAGGAAGGTGAAAATAAGGAAAGAAGAATAATTATGGACAGCAAAGTTGTCCATTGACAGCCCCCCTCAAATTGATACGGGTTGATCAACAAGCATCAATTTGCTACATAAGAAGCAATGTTGATGTCGAGTAAGAACTTTGGTGAAAATATAAGCAATTTATAGTTCAATGGAAACATGTGGAAGAATGATAACACGAGCTTCAAATGCTTCATGGATAGAGTGAAAAGCGACTTCAATATGCTTCATGTGCTCATGATAGACAGGATTAGCCGTGATCTGAATAGCACTCGTATTATTGGCATGTAAAGGTGTAGGATTGGTCTCAGAAAAATCTAGCTCAGCAAGCAAACCTCAAAGCCAAATAATTTTAGAACAAGCAAGAGACATCACCTGGTACTCAGATTCTGTAGATGACTTAGAAACTCTGTCTTGCTTCTTACTTTTCTAAGAGATCAATGCATCACCTAAGAACACACACCAACTAGTGATGGAGCGTCGTGTATCCGCGTAGCCAGCCCAATCCACATCGCTATAAGCAGCAAGGTGAGTAGAATTGTCAGCAAGGAAGAATAAACCACTGCCAGAAGTGCCCTGAACATAGCGTACGATCCTAAGGACAGCAGACAAATGAAGATGACGAGGAGTTTGAAGAAACTGGTTGACTTGTTGTACAACAAAAGAAATATCTGGTCTAGTAATGGTGAGATAAACAAGGCTACCCACCAACTTCCAGTATAAATTGGGATCAGCAAGTAAGTCACCCTCCTCGTAGCTACTAGGAGTAGCCTCCTGTAGGCCAGCTGTAGCTACCAAGTCACTAGCATACTTATGTTGATTGAGTGAAATACCAGAGAGATTACGATGCACTGCATGACCAAGAAAGTATGTGAGAGACCCAAGTTCTTTCATATGAAAGGAATCTGAGAGATGAGTGATGAGCTGACCAAGTAAAGCAAAATCGGAACCAGTGATCACAATATCATTAACATAAACCAAAATAACAACAATACCCATGTTTGATTTCCGAAGAAACAGTGAAGTGTCATACTTGCTCTGCTTGAATGAAAATTGTAATAAAGTAGTGCGGAATTTATCAAACCAGGCCCTCGGAGCTTGTTTGAGACCATAAAGAAAGCGATGAGGTTTACACACATGTGAAGTCGGAAAGGGAAACAATCCTGGGGGTGGCTTTATATAAATACACTCTTTAAGATCCCTGTGAAGAAAATCATTTTTGACATCCATCTAATGTAGTCGCCAATCACTGGAAGCAGCAAGAGCTAGAATCGTATGAACAATAGTCATCTTAGCCACAGGAGCAAAGGTCTCTTCATAATTGATACGATATTCCTAGTTATTCCCAAGTGCAACGAGGCGAGTTTTGTAACGATCCAAACTTCCATCAGATCGGACCTTGACTGAGTAAACCCATTTGCAACCTAGAGGAACAATGGTGGGAGGACAAGGCTCAATGTCCCAGGTGTGATTGGCCTCTAGAGTGTCAATTTCTTCCTGCATAGCTTGTCGCCAACAATCATGCTTGGTAGCATGTGAGTAGGATGTGGGAATATCAAAATTGGACAATGCAGTAGTAAGAGCTAAAATAGAATTTCCAGAACTGGAAGAGGGAAACCCACACCTATCCGAGGGTACAGACACTCGAGGAGAGCGACGTACCAAAGGCTCTGGAGGTGTTGCAACTGACTGAATCTTGAGCTAGGTAGGATCAGATATCTGATGAGCCACCGGAAAAGACTGTGGGCAAGAGTGTCTCGTATACACAATACATGGTTTAAAGCGAGAACTGACTTGAAAAAGATCCGAGAACTGCTGCTCAAAGGAGGGTAGAACCACAATAGAAGATGAGGCCACAAAGGATACATGAAAGAAATGTTGATTTTCAAAGAAAGTAACATTCTTAGAAATGCGTGTACAATGTAGTGTAGGATCATAGCAAACAAATCCCTTTTAACATACATTATATCCCAAAAATGCACAACGAATAGATTGAGCAGATAATTTATGTCGCTTGTGAGGAGGTAAATGAGCAAAACATACACAACCAAAGATACGGAGGTTATCATAACTAGGTTGCTTAGCAAATAAACGGCAATAGGGAGACTCAATGAGTAGGACTTGAGAAGGTAAACGATTAATCAAGTGAGTAGCAGTTTTCAAAACCTCAACCCAGAACATGGATGGAACAGAAGATTCTAACAAGAGAGTACGTATCATATCTAGGAGATGACAATTTTTGCGTTCGGCTACTCCATTTTGTTGGGGAGTAGTGGGGCTTGAACGCTAATGAATAATATCTTTAGAAGTTGAGAATGCTTGAAACTTAGTAGACAAATATTCACCACCGGAATCTATGCGTAATATCTTAATAGAAGGAAAAAAATGATTGTCAACATACGCTAAAAACTCAGTAAAAGTACGAAAAACCTTAGATTTTGAGTGAAGAAAGTAAACCCAAGTAATCTGCTATGATCATCAATGAAAGTCACATAGTATTTAAATTTTTCATGTGAACTAACTGGGAAAGGTCCCCAAACATCACTATGAATAAGATCAAAGCAATGAGAGGCTCTACTAACATGCAAAGGGAAGGGAAGAGTTTTGCTTTTACCAAGTTTGCAAGAAGCACTCTCAAGAGATAAAGAAGAAAGTTCATTATTACCAAGTAAACCAGAGTTCAATACATGAGATAACATCTGAGTATTGGGATGACCTAAACGACGATGCCACACCATACTAAGATCTGAAACATTATTACAAGCAAAAGACTTAGTAGAAGAAACTGAAGAAAGTGCTGGAACAAGCAAAAGTAGTGGAAACAAACGCCCCACTTAGGTCCCTTCGCAATCGGCTCCCCCGTTACCTAGTCCTGCACAACACAACCATCACCAGAAAAATTAACAGCACAATTGTTATTAACTAATTGACCAATAAAAATAAGATTCGCGGAAAGCTGAAGAGCAAGAAACACATCTGTGAACTTAGAAGAGGCATCTCCAATAGCAGTTATTGGCAAAGAACTGGCATTGGCAGTTTGAATGGCAGATTGACCAGTGTAAGGCCTGAATATAACACAGAGCAGTGGGATTATTCGTCATGTGATTAGAGGCACCCGAGTCCACATACCAGAGTTTAGTAGAATTGTTACCTTGGAACCCCATTGCTGATAATGCTGAAATTAGCATCTATTGCACCATTTTGGGTGTGCAGTAACTCACTGCAGGAGGTGCAAAAACAGAGGAGTAACCTGAAGAAGAGCCAAGGGCCGCAGGAGTCACTACAGGGGGTACAATAATAGAAGTCTGAAATGCCTGGGCCTGATGATTCTGGGGGCGGATATGACAGTCTTTGATAATGTGACCCTTCTTCTTGCAATTAGAGCAATATTTCTTGAAACAATTAGCAGCAATATGCCCAAATTCCTTGCAGCAAAAACATTGCAAGTGCTAGAATGCGCTGGCAGTCCTCGTCGTTGAGCAACATAGCCACAGGGATGGACCCTGAACTACCATGAGATTGCTCTAGAGTAACTTGAGTACTAAGCCGTTGTTCTTTATGAAGTAACTCCCCAAAACAAATATCAAGGGAAGGAACAGGAGACTAATTCAGCAGAGAAGAGCGAACAAATTCATACTCAAGGCGGATTTTCATAAGAAACTAATCACGACGACTAGTTTGTGAAGGCGTTGAATAATGGAAAGAGAGGCAACAGGAACATCTGCGGTAATTAGATCAAAATATTCATTCCAAAGAGTCAGAAACGTTGAATAATAGTCTTGGATTGAACAATTGTCATGTTGAAATATGGCAATCACTTGCTCTAACTGAAAACGACGGGCACCATTATCTTGATGATATGCTTTTTTTAAATAAGTCCACATGGATTGAGCGGTGCGATGAGGCCGCAAGTTGGAGACAATATGTGGCTCAACCGAGCCAAGAAGCTAAGACATAATCTGAGCATCAAGTACAACCAATGAAGGAGAAGAAGCTGAATCCTTGAATTTATCAGAATTGGATGCACAATCTGTGCCATCAATATGGCCTCAAAGATCTTTTCCCTTAAGGAAAAGTTCAAATTGAAAAGCCCATGTAGAGTAACTTTTGCTTGTAAACTTGGCACACAGGTGCAAAGTCCATCGTAAATAAATGAAAAATTGAGACAAGAAATAATCAAAAAAGAAACTGCCGAGAAGTAAACAGAACCAGAAAATACTGAGAAAATACGCACAAAACCGAAACCTAGGAAGAAAAAAATAGACGAAAGCCAAGACCTATAGACTACTGTTAAAAAATACTGTTCAAACTACTGTTCCGAGACTACTGTTCCAAAAGGCACATAGCACTGTTCTGAGAGGCTCTTGATACCATGTCAAAGTATTGTGTGAATAGCCGAATTAATAGGACTTGAGTAATCTGTAGATTATATATAAGCTTTACAAGAATTCTATACATGGAAAGAATGTAATTCCCTGAATGATTCTAGCCCTATATGGAAATTATACTCTGTCAAATATGCTACCTGTACTAGCCTAAGTAAATTAAGGAAGGTGAAAATAAGGAAAGAAGAATAATTATGGACAGCTGACATTATGGATTTCTTTTCTACGTGTAACCTGATACACTCTTTGCAGCTAATTCTTGGGGAGGAGGTGGCTGCATCAAAGCTTACACTTTTCGATATCACAAAACAAATTTGTGATGCAGTTCAAGCGAGAGCAGGACAAGGTATCAAATAGTTTAAGTTTTTTTTTATGCCCTTGTTGTTGATAATTACTATCGTTATTATCTGATCTAGTCTATATATACCAGACAAGTACCATGGAGTTATCTTACTACCAGAAGGACTTATAGAAAGCATTCCTGAAGTTTATGCACTTTTGAAGGTAACTTAGGCAGTTTAATAATAATTCCTTTGAATGAACCACTGTTGTGGTTGCTTTTATATTTCTTTTTGTATTTTCATGTGATATTAATGAGTAATCAATGCACATTAATGCTCTAATATTTACATTTTGTGCCTCAGGAAATTCATGTTTTGCTCAGGCAAGGTGTTTCTACTGATAACATTTATACTCAACTTTCACCTTGGGCATCTGCTTTGTTTGAATTTTTGCCACCCTTTATTAAGAAACAGGTTCCAACTTTCCATAGACTTCTCCCATCCAAAGACGCATTCCTTTTAATCTAATTTTATGCATTATAGGACCTATATAATTGAGATTTTGAATGTTACAGCTGCTCCTTTACCCTGAGTCAGATGACTCTGCACAATTATCCCAGGTATGCGCTTTAGATATTTCCATTATGAAAAGAAACGTTAAACTTTGAGATCTATAAGATGCTACTTCATTTTACAGATTGAGACAGAGAAACTTTTTGCACATCTTGTGGAGACTGAAATGAACAAGCGTCTGGTACACAGTTGTTCTTCTCCTTACGCTGTTTCTTTCTTTCATAGTTTTTTCATGATTTTTTCTAAAGCCGATGGTAATGGGATTTGTTTCTCTTTTTCTCATAATATTTTTCTGGGTGGGAAATCTCAGATTATGTTCCCTCTGTGTGTTTTTCTTTTTGGTTACATCAATCTCTACTTAACATCAAAGGAAATTCTAATCACTTGTAAAGAGGAAAGTTATTTTAATATCTTTAGGGCAAGGAAAACTGATAAAAAAAATCTTCAGGGCAAGGTTTTGGATTCCAATTGGCCCAACTACTCCCCACAAAATCTGAAATTTAATTGAGTGCATTAGGTTTTTGCTGCTTTCTTTTCTCTTTTCTTTTACTCTAGTATGACATTTTGCTGTAATTCCTAAGAATTTTAATCCTTACTGAAGTCTACAATGTGTGATCATTAAATATGCCTCAGACTTCTTGTTCTTGTGCAACTTCTATACTATGCTTGCCTCTTCTTCTTCTTCTTCTTCTTTTATTTTTTTATTTTTTTTTATTTTTATTTTTTATTTTAAATTCAATGGGTTTTAATTATGATTCTTGGCTAGAAGCTAATTGCTTTTTGGATAAGAAATTATAACCTACTAAGAATTGGTTTCACAGTTAACTAAGTACGTTTAGTTATCTTTAATGCAACAAGAGCCTTAGTTTCTGACCTTTCGTGTTCTAAACAGAAAGAGGGCACATACAAAGGGAAGAAATTTAATGCTATCTGCCACTTCTTCGGTTATCAGGCTCGGGGATCCTTAGTGTCAAATTTTGACTGTGACTATGCCTATGTATGTAAACACTAGGCTTTGCTTTGTTTCCTCATCCTTTTTTTGCTACTAATATTCTCCTCTTCTCGTGTTAATACTGAGACAATGTTCGTGCAGGTTCTTGGGCATATCTGCTATCATATTTTAGCAGCTGGTTTGAATGGTTATATGGCAACTGCAACTAACCTGAAGCATCCAGTGAAGAATTGGCGTTGTGGTGCTGCTCCAATTACCGTAGGGGTTTCTCTCTTTTAGTATTTTTATAGCCTTTCTCCTCCATAAAACCTGGAAAATATTGATTTTATAATTTTTTAATGTCTTATTTTTCAAAGTATTGTCCAGAGATTTTCATTCATTGATAATGCTTGCAGTTGTGGAGAATGTTGACTCCATTGATTGTATTTGATGAACATTAGGCAATGATGACTGTGAAGCATTGGTTTCAAAATCCAGGGGCCTTGTCAATGGGAAAACCTGCCATTCACCCAGCTACCGTGGACTTGAGGGGAAAAGCATATGAGTAAGTCTCCCAGCGATTGCGTGTGAGTTGCCCCAATGATATGGGGTTGTGATTTTGGATAAAGGAAGCAGAGAACAGAAAAAAAATATAGAAGAAACTGTGACTAGCTTTGAATTGAGTTCTTTTATTTTACATTTTTGGATAGGGCAATTGTTTCTCTCTCTTTCTCTATCTCTCTCTTTACAATTTTGGCCCCACAACTTCGCTTGAATAAAGCATTGAGTTTTGCTTCATGAGATATTATTGTTATTCTGGTTCTGAACTGGTGGATAATTTTGGTTGTAGTCTGTTGAGGCACAATGCCGCAAAATTTTTGTTGGACGACCTTTACAGAAATCCAGGACCACTTCAGTTTGATGGTCCTGGTGCTGATTCTAAGGCTGTAACTCTATGCATTGAAGACAAGGATTACATGGGCCGCATCAAGAAATTGCAGGAATACCTTGATAAGGTGCTTACAATTCTATTATCTCATTGTTTTAGTTTTACTCAAATGTGTGCCATGAACCTTGCTGTGGAAAAGAAGAAACACAGATAAAGACTCGGTTTCAAGGTTTAGTAATCCATCACTTTCTGCTGATGGATTTATTCCTGTGGGATGTTCAAATGTGATGGCTACTGTTTTCTCATCGCAATCTTACATTCTCTTGCAATGCAATAATTTGTGATTTAACATAACCTATATTCCATTTATCTCAATTTAATCAGTAATTTGATAATTTGGGGTCACATCTCAGACTTGTTATAACTCATACCTTCTTCTATGCATCACATATTAGGCTTGTAAATATTTTCCTTTTCTTTTTTATTCATTCAATTGAAAGAATCACATCCATATACAATGACCACTACTCTCCCTAGTCATAATTGTTCTCAAAACTTATATGGGAAATATCGCAACTTGACCTTTGGCCACAACATAAATTCTGAAACTACATCAACGCACCCATAACAAGTTGAAGTTGTGCAACCATAAATAAAACAGAACTGGCTTCTATTTTGTAAGACACCAGAACTTATAGAAAGGCTCAAGAACCAATGAGCGTAGCCTATGGTGGATCTGGTCTAAGACTCATTCCATTTAACACCCTGCCAAGTCCCACATTGGATGGGTGAAGAATTATAGAAGTGAATGAGCAAGATAAATTTCGGCCAAAAAAGAATGAGCCAGATAAATGTGCATTGAGTGTCAAGTCTCAGATTAGTTCCTTATTGGATAGAACTGGGTTTTATTATGGTTTCAATGAGTTCCAACTGTAATGTCAAGTAGTCCTTTTGGATTATAAGCTCATATGTAGGTATAGCTTTCCTTAGGTCATTACATGCCCATTCCATAGCCTATCCCTTCTCTAATTTGCACTTTTGCTGATCAATATCTTGTGGTTCAAATGAATATCCTTAGTTTTTTGCTTGCAATTTTCTTCATCTGTGAATTCGCTTATTGAATTCGTTTTTTCTTCCCAGGTACGAACCATCGTAAAGCCAGGATGTTCACAGGATGTTCTCAAAGCAGCTTTGAGTGTTATGGCTTCTGTGACAGAAGTTCTCTCTGTGATGGCGTCCCCTTCATCCAACTCATCTCTCTAAATATAGTTATGCGCAGCCAGATCTAATGACCATGATACTCGGATTTCAAAATATTAATATCCTGAAATTGTAGGTGTGCAACCGAGTTTGACTTTTTTATTCCAACATCAGCCAAATAATCAGGATCATTGTATTTCAAGCTCTGGAAGAGATGAAATTTTGTTTATGGTACCATATGCATTTTGTAGTTTCAATGGCATTGAGGTGTTCTACACAGTTTAACGCAGTTTCATGTGTCTGCAAATGGCATTGTTTGACGATTATTACATAGTTTATGTGCCTTACAGGTGCCATGGAAGCAATTGCATGCCTTTCTTGCTACACCTGCATTGTGCTGGTGCAAAAGTATTTCATGAAAATGATATAAAATCTAACCCTTTTTTCTCATATAGTTCAATAGCATCCTTGAGAAAGTTGGCGTGATTGGTAAGAACTAATTTACTGGACCAGAAGCCGGTATATTACTTAGAGAAGTTCTACAGCCACAAAACATCAGTTTGCAGGATTATTTTTGTTACTCAAGCATTTCTCTATTACTAGTAGGACCATAACTATCACTAAAACGAGTAAAAAAGAATTGCTAAAAATCCAAAATCTGAATATTCGTTTATACTAGCCAATGTGACATATTTAGTATTGTGTTTTATGTGTCATTAACCAGGTTTGGAATCAAGTCAGCAAACATCTTTCCAGTGGCTAGAAATGAACTGGTTAATTTTCAAGTCCATCCTTTTTAATACAATGAAAATCATTTTCTTCGACCAAACAAATGTAAATATAGCATCATCAGACATAATATCTAGGCTCGTTTAAAGCCTAAAAAGGGATCATCAAGGCACCAATTTCTGTGTATCTGGGTGCAAGAGTGAGGTAGGAGAGTTGGCTTGGACGGCAAGTGGGTGCAGCGGATTTTAGAAGCCAAATAAATACAAATATAGGTAACAGATTTATTATACTTGAAGCATAAGATAAGTGAATGCGTGGGGAATAAATCCAAGAGTTAATACACGAAACTTCATTCAAATGAATCGATGGAGACCTACTTTTACCTGTAATATTATTGCTGCGTTCTGCTGTAGTTTATGACAGGTTCCAAGTATCTGCACTTGGAACTGGCTGTGCCTGCTTTTTCAATGCCAAGACTTCCAAACTTGCGATCACTTGGTTCAGATAAAGGTTGCTATCCTCCTATGATCAGCTACATTGATAAGGCAGATTGGGTTCCTTTTCAACCCATGACAGGTGAGTTTAGTTTTCAATTTTTTTTGTGAATCTTATCCTCTATTTCTTGCCATTGTATCAGTTATTTCTATGGACTTAATTGGATCTCTGCACAAGCATGTATGAAAATCATTTAGTTCATAAGTCCAATGATGTGTTATTAAGGGTCGATCTGTTTGGGATTGCAATATGAGTTTTAAAAAGTGTTTAAATATCTTAAAAGCTTTTTAATGAAAAAAAATTAGGTTATTTAGGTGTTCCATATTAAAATACTTTTATCTCAAATAAGTTAAAAAGTACATTTAAAAAAAGTACCATTTTGATTTTTTGAATAGTATAGAACGTAATTCAAATTTTAAAAGGATTGTAAATGGACGAAAATACCCATATAACTTTCAGATAATTACAAGTTTCAAACTTTCAAAAATATAGCCATAATATTTACAAATTCAAGTAATCGTTATTTCTACCTCATATAACACTTTTTTAATTTGTTTTTAAACAAACGTAATATATTTGAAAGTGATTTAAACATATAGTTACCAAACAATAAATAACTTTTTAATAGTAAAACTTATGATTTAAGTTATAAGTTATAAACTCTAAAATTATAAGTTATAATTCTCACCACAATTCCAAACATGCTATAAATATAAAGTTCCATTAAATTGATATTAGATGCAATGTGAGTTAAGAGTTGATAAATGGTGTCAAAATTTAAATTGCTCCATAAATATCTATCCTAAATTCAATCTATTCTCATACCTAAGTTTTACATTCAAAATTTATTATTGTCACCGAGTATTATCTTATGACTGTATAAGGTATAGAGACAAAATTTAAATTTAGAAAACTCTACTCTTATAATATTTTAAATTATTCCTCGTTCTAGAAAATTAAGTTAATGGGAATTTTCTAAAATTATATTCTAACAATACAACCATTAGAACACAATGTTACACAAAATACTGAGATATATCATTAAAAAATTAATTTTTTTCATGTAGATCCTATATTTATTTAATTTTTTCAAAATAAGTGAGCGACATTTACGTATTCTATGATTGTAAATATTATTTTTCATTATATAAACTATTCCCTACAACTTCTTTCTCATAAAATTCTACCATTCTTGAATCGAAAATATGCCAAATCTTCCCCTCAAGCAGTGTCTGCTTGAGCATTTTACCAGAGGAGTTAACAGAGAGATCGATGGTTAAACTGCCATGGACTAGGAAACGCATGCAGTACTACTTAAGGCACAGGTACGGTAATCACATTGTTGCAAATTTAATATTAGGTGTCTACTAGTCGAGTAATATTTTCATTGAAAAAATGTTATTTGTACTTATAATTTTATTTAAATAGTCACACGTGATTATTTGTTAATTGTTGAAAATAGTGAAAATTTTAAAGTTTGGAATTTGAAATTTAAATTTAAAAAAATACTGATAAAATGAGACTACTGCTCAACATTATATAATATTATGCATAAAATTATATCTACACGTAGCAATACTCATTTTCATTTATACAGTCGTGTGAATCAATGAAGCGACATCTTTGGATTCTAATTTCTCTCTATGTGAGAGAGGCAAGCCTCTTAAGGGCCAACCATTTTTAGAAACTTTATCAAAATTATAAAAGAAAAATTGAAATAGCTATCGATCCTACCCTAAAATATTCTTAAAAAGTCTAGAATTTTTCTTAAAAATTTAAAACTTTGATGCCAACAAAGTTTGAAAGCCATAAATTATGGTTCTCTAGAACACATAATTCCTCCTTTCTCATAAATTATGGTAAGGAAATCCTGGGTCGTCGACCAATGTATTGGTCGTTTTTGTAAGTTAATCATACATTGTTATTGGACCAGATTACAGAATTGAAGAAGATTGCAGTAATTAATCGGATTTGGCTCCTATTTTTGGAGAAGATTGTATTAATTAATTCTCATGCACGGTAAAAAAAAAGGAAAATAAATACGTTAATCATACATTGTTATCAGACCAGATTACAAAATCGGAGAAGATTGCAAGAATTAATTACAAATCCTAAAATAATAATAAATACTAATATTTTAATATTTTATCTTAAAATTTAAGATTTTCATCTCAAAATTCTAAGTCGTCAAACCCTTAACTCATGCACGGCCAAAAAAGGAAAACACAAAGTTTAGATTGTTCTCCGTGGACTCGGTATTGTCAGCGTCGGATATGGCTCCGTTTTTCTCTCTTTTACTGACAACAATCGCCCAAATATCTGGAATCTTAGAAGATCAATCCAAACCAACAGTAACGCTAAAAAATAGCACTTTTTCTTTTTTATAATTCCTTCCTGTTCGTTAATAGTTGTCTTGACAATCATAAGCAGCTTAGGAAACAAAGGCAAGGAAAAGAACCTGAAAGTGTCGAAAACAAATGGAGGAAAAGAGAGGCTACAGTGCTCACGTCGTGGTTCTTCCGTTTCCTGCACAAGGCCATATAAATCCAATGCTCCAATTTTCTAAACGTTTGGCCTCAAAAGGGATCAAAATCACGGTATCCACTACACTTTCTAGCGTCAAGTCCATGCAATCTCGAGCTGGGTCAATTACACTAGAATCAATATATGATGACAACACTGAAGGAGGGCTCGCAGGACCAGCAGCGTTGATGGGGTTCCTCGAGAAGTTTGAAGTTGTTGGAGCACATTGCTTAGGAGAACTCTTCAAGAAGCTAGAGAATTCTGAGTACCCTGTGAAGGGACTGGTTTATGATGCTAATTTACCATGGGCTCTGAACATAGCTCAGCAACTGGGTGTTGCTAGTGCTGCATTTTTCACTCAATCATGTGCTGCAATTGCTTGCTACTACCCCATGTACGTAGAGATGTGTGGCAAACCACTATCGGTGCCTGCCTTTTCAATGCTTGGATTACGACAACCTGCACTTCCGAACCCTGCATCCTTTGGTTCAAAGACAGAACGCTTTCCCCCCTTAATCAAACACATATTAAATCAATTCAGCAACATTGAGAAGGCTGATTGGATCCTGTTTAACTCATTCTATAAGTTGGAAGAGGAGGTGAGCTTGGTTTTTTTTTTTTTAAACTATTTTACAGGGCATTATATCTGCTCTTTCTTTCTATTTTCAATTTCTTTTTCCTTTGGTTGTTCAATCTTTAAGATTATTGCTATCACTTTTGGGGATTGGCACGATACAAAGTTCAACAAAGACCCAAACATAGTAAGTAAACTTACAAGAGATTCATATCTGGAAGTGGAAATAATGACACCAAGCATTAATCCGAGTTGCTGGCCAACCCTATCCTGTGTTTGTTATGCATTAAAAAAATGTGAGCATATGTTCACCCTTGGGGTATCGACAAAATAGAGAGAATTTCTCTGATTTGCAGGCTCAAGTTTGAGAAGTTATAAAAAATTTGATTCTGCCCAAATTTTAAACTGTTTGCATACCTAAATTTTACATTATTAAGTCATTTTCAACAGAGTAATCTAGGGATAAGTTCCAAATGCACAAGTTTTATGCAAGTTATTTTGTTAAAAAATAGAGTTTTTTACACTTTTTTGTAATGTAGTCTACTTTTTTATAAAATATGCCTATGCAAAATTTGTACATTTGGAATTTGTATATATCATTATTTTTGTTAACGATTTAATCATACAATGGGTGACAAGGTAAATGTGGCTAAGATGTAGGTTCTAAAGTGGATGACGAATCTCTACTCTACAGTTAGAACTATCGGACCAACTCTGCCATCTGTTTATCTCGACAAGAGGCTGGAAGATGACAAAGATTACGGTTTCAATCTCTATAAGCCAATCAGCGAGACATGCATGCAATGGCTAAACTCAAAGGAACCTGGTTCAGTGGTGTATGTCTCATTTGGAAGTGCTGCAGCTTTGAATGCTCCACAAATGATAGAAATGGCACACGCCCTAAGGCAAACCAGTAGCAACTTCTTGTGGGTAGTGAAGGCAACCGAAGAGAGTAGTCTCCCCAACAAATTTGTGGAGGACACGTCAGGGAAAGGATTGGTTGTGGCATGGTGCCCGCAGCTAGAGGTGCTGGCCCATCAAGCTATTGGATGCTTTGTAACACACTGCGGATGGAACTCGACTGTGGAAGGAGTAAGCTTAGGAGTGCCGATGGTGGGAATGCCACAGTTTCTAGACCAAATGACGAATGCGTATTTGTTGGAGAAAGTTTGGGAAGTGGGAGTTCAGCCAAAAGTAGACGAAAAAGGTCTTGCTAGTGGGGAAGAAATCGAGAGCTGCATCAGCCAAGTTATGCAGGCTGGAGGAAGTGGGAAGGAGTTTAAGAAGAAAGCCATGCAGTGGAAACAGTTTGCAATGGAGGCAATGAATGAGGGTGGAAGTTCAGATAAGTGTATAGATGAGATTATTGGTCGACTAGTTTGCACCTAAAATTCTACCTGGTTTTGGGTTATGGGCTTCCAACTGTAAGAACAAAGAAGAAGCCTCGACATCAGTTTATTATTATTTCTTCCTAAAATTGCAGCAAATTCGTTCATTGATTCTCAATTAGCAATGATGTTGTTTTATTTTGGGTAATTTTTTTACATCATTGCGATTTATCAATGGAAAATTATATTTTTAAGCTAGTGTGTGTAGAGTGCACGGATAAATAATTTATATTATAATTTGATTTAAAAAATGAATTTTAAAATTAAATATTATGAACCAAATCTTATCATTCTTTTTTATACAACGAAGGTGGGGAGCTTTGAATCTAGATTTTCCATTTGAAGAATCAGGTCATATATTATTAGGCCATCAAACTCTTAGCTATCAAATCTTATCATTAATTGATGTACATGTTATCTTCATAATAGAATAATTCTTTATTAATTAAGAGGAAATAATAGATATTTGAAATGTTTTTGCTCAATGTGCTTATGGAATTGTGCCATTCTTCTTGCATTTTATGATTCAATGAAGCATTTTGTGAGTTTCGAATCCCAATTCCATTACGGGAAGGAGATTTTGTGCAGGAGAGCTGCGCAGGGATGACACGTCAACATGAACTAAAAGGATAAAAAACTAAATGAAAGATGGAAAAAGCATATGGAATAAAAGAAGAAAAAGAAAACAAAAGAAGGGAAACTGCAGTTCTCCCTCGCGACTAGCATTTTCGGACCACAACTGCAGAGTTCAAAAGCATCTTCTTTAGGCTTGCCGTCAGTACCACACTCTGTTTTTTGCTTCAGTTACTTACAATAATCAATGAAGGTAGAAAATGGTAATGAAACATAGAAAAAGAAAAAGAAAAAGAAATAAAGCAATTGGAGCTAGCATTAGCCATAAGAGAGAGCAATCCAAAGCTCTAGAATGGTACAAAATGTTACAAAATTATACAGGATGATTACCGGCCTCTTGCGACTTCTTAGATCAACATAAAAGACAGGTGCAGATCTTGCTAACATTTCCTCCACAACTTGACTCGGTCTCGAATGTGCATCCAAGTGTAGAAGTGTCAAGTTGTATCAAGGATAAGTCAAAGATCGTATTCCATAGGAACAAAGGATTATTAAAGTGTTTGTATGATTTTTGTGTAACAAATGTATTGACTACGAGAGATGAAAATAATAAAAAAATAATAAAATGCAATGTCAAAAATATTGAAGATGAAGTAAGAAAAAAAAGTACGAATTTAATTCCCGCAAAAATTTAATCAAAGCTGAGATTAGCGTTTCAAATCAAAAAGGCAAATTAACAAACACTTGGGTTGGGTATGAGACTTTCTTTGTTTCGGATCCAAGATAATTTTTTCTATTAACAATCCAATCAAGGCATTGATAAACAGAAGGTAAAAAATTATGCTCAAGTTTTGCAATATTTTCCTAAGCGATTCTCTACTTTACTAGCCAAACACACATTTACAATCAATCGAGAGAAGCCTTGATAATTTTCAAACTTTTGTTATGCCTTACGTCAACAACAAATCAATAACAAGAGCCGCAATCTATTTTCAACTCAAATCTGACTAGTAACATAGTGAAATTAATATTTATCAACAAAATATTGCATTAAACTAGAATCTTAAAACAAATCAAGTCTCATTCCACAACCCAAGTTTAATAAATTAGCTATGCATAATATTTCTAGCAATGAAAATTAATCTAAGTAATGCCATCATAAAATCTAAGAAAATATCCAAAATAAAAATAAGAGAAAGCCGCCGTCTACCAACGTAAAGCAAGACTAAACACAAGAGAGAAAAATAAAATATGCCCAACCGAATGCAAAACCGGAAAGAAAGAAAATAAATGTGCACCGAATAGCTCTTGGTCTACAAAATGGAAACGTAAACGCAAGAAAAAAATTCAGCTGCCGACTAAGGTCTGAACCACTAAGAACTAAGTAAGTAAAACATGTGAAAAAAAAACAAATGAAAATGCAGAGACAGAGCTTCACGTCGACTCCCAGGTTCCCTTCAAACGAAACGTAAATTTCACCAAGAAGAAAATAAAACAAGCTGCCCGTAAATTGATAATGGGGCATGAAGTAATGCCGCCCAGGTTCTAAACGAAAACAAGGGAACGAAAAGCAAAACTAGGAAAGCCCAAAAAAAAAAAATCTCCCTGAGAGAGAGAGAGCTCGTCCAACAAAAAACACTCCCCCGCTCCTAGCTAAACTACCGACAAAAAATAAAAAATAAAATCCAGCCATCTCCCTCAGATCCGGACAAAACTAAAGAAGAGAAAAAAAAATAAAATCTCTCTCGTTTTAAGGTCTGAAACGAAAAACAATAAGAACTGCCTCTCAGCCCCAAAATGCCGAAAAGAAAAAATCAAGACACAAATAGCCGACTTCCAGCCCGTCTGTCCGTGCTGTCTACGTTGAGCTGCTCCACGTCCCTCGCATGACCTGCTGTGGTCCTAGCCTCCCAGGTCGTGAAATATTGTGAGGCCATCTGCCAACCCCTCTTTCTCACGTGCTTGCCTTTAATTTTAGTGCACTCCAGCGTGTGGCAAGTCCGTGCCCCTTCTCCTTGCATTTCTAAAAAATGCCCTACATCAATTCAAATTAAGTGTTCATAATGAGAGGGATAAAATTGAAATATTAATTCTGATATGGCCTAATAGTTGTATTATAAATATTTTCAAGTACAAATTATCAGAATTCATCAATTGATTAATCAACTGCATAATTAAGTACTTAACTACTTTTTTAGTTACACAATTTATCCACTCAAACAGCTTAATCATGCAATTTTAACACTTTATCACACGGCCTTACCCATTCCAATATCCCCATTAAAGCAAAGTAAAAAGTAATTAATTCGATATATATAATCAGAAAATTAATTACAACAAAAGTAATGCCTGGAACGATCATTGTAACTAAAGTATATGGCCATAGTTTAAATGGGAAGCAAATGTAAAATTTAATTTACGGAAATAGGAATCTTCAACTATCATAAAAAACACATAATCATCTTTTATGCGGAAATAAATATTTCATAAAACATACCGAAATCAGCTATAATGAAACCTCCTTATTGAAGAAAGCTTGTAGAAATTATTTCTCTCACTTAACCCATTTTCTTTGCTTCACCAAAACATATGGGAAAATCTAATAAAAAATGAAAATGTGGGTAGAGAGAGGACAATTCATACGTACAAAAAAAAAAACAATTATCCTACTTCCCATAAAAGTAGGTAGATAGGAAAATAACTTCCCCTATTATCTTTCACTAATTAAGTAACCGTGCATCTATTTTCCAAAACCAATAACCATCTTATCTCATTAAGCCCAAATAATATCCATATTATCCTTTCATGTGAGACATATTTTAACATTCGCCCACTTTGCCCATATGAATGACACTTATTTGGATTGACAAGGTAAGCATAATATTAGCTTAATCGCACTTTAGTGAGATTACAATAATATCATAATTAAATAACTTACCAACATGAGTCATGGCAGTAAATATCAATAAAGCAACATCTTCCCTTCCATGCACTACAATGCTAGCAAATCACTTAATTACAATCCATAATATGAAATAACTGTAATGTCCCCATAATATCTTTGTCAAAGACAATTCTTGTCATCAATAATCCATCTTCATAATTACGTAATTGATGGTAAGTAGTAAAAAATGTTAGAAACACAATTATTGATATCTCTATAAATGTTATAGAACAAAAAACATAAAGATCCACAAATATACCTCAGGGATTGCAACAAAGACCCATGCGATCAACATGTTCCTTAAATGTTTTTGGTGCTAACCCTTAAGTCAAAGGATCTGCAATCATGAGCTCAGTCTTAATATGTTCTATAAACATTGTTTGTTTATGAACTTCTTCCTTAACGGCCAAATATTTGAGCTCCACGTGCTTAGCACCATTAGAATATTTATCATTTTTGGAGAAAAAAACTGCTGCAGAATTATCACAATACATTCTCAGCGGCCTGGCAATGTTGTCGACAATTCCAAGTCCCGAGATAAAATTTGCAACCATAAAGCATGAACTGTAGCCTCAAAGCATGCCACAAATTCAACCTCCATAGTAAATGCTGTTATGATAGTCTGTTTGGCGCTTTTTTATAATATTGCTCCTCCAGCTAATAGAAACAAGCAACCAAAAATTGACTTCCAACTATCAACTCAACCAGCAAAATCTAAGTTGGAGTAGCCAACCACCTCCAACTGATAAGACCTTCGATACGTGAGCATATAATGTCTTGTTCCCTTCAGGTATCTTAAAACCTTCTTTGCAGCTTTCCAATCCTGCATTCCAGGATTACTTTAGTATCTCCTTAGCATTCCAACTACAAAACTAATGTCCAGTCTTGTACAAGTTTGAGAATACATCAAGCTTCCAACAACAGATGCATAAGGAATATTTTCCATTCTTTTCTTTTCTAATACATTCTGTGGACAATCATTTTCATTAAACTTGTCCCCTTTACAAATAGGAGTAGGAGTGGCCGCACATTTAGCCATATGAAATCTTTCGAGAACTTTATCGATATATCCCTTCTTAGCCAACCCTAACAATCCACATGATCTATCACGAAATATTTCAATTTCTATCATGTAAGTTGCCTCACCCATATCTTTCATTTCAAAGCTCATAGAAAAATATCTCTTGGTTTCATTCATGAAACCAAGATCATTACTGGCAAGCAATATATCGTCAACATATAAAATCAAGAAAATAAACTTGCTCCTATTGACCTTTAGATATATACACCGATCAACGATATTTTCTTTAAATTCAAAGGACGTGATGGTATCATTAAACTTAAGATACCGTTGTCTGAAGGCTTGTTTAAGTCCATAAATTGACTTCTTCAATTTTCATGTCATATGCTCATTTCCTTTAATCAAGAAACCTTCAGGTTGATCCATATAAACCTCTTCATCTAAATTCACATTCAGAAAAGTAGTTTTCATATCTATTTGTTGTAACTCCAAATCAAAATGAGTCACTAGAGCTATTATGATCCTGAGAGAGTCCTTCTTCGATACAGGAGATAAAGTCTCTTTGTAATCAACACCACCCTTTTGAGTGAAACCTTTTGCAACAAGTCTATTTTTATGTCGTTCAATATTACCATTGCAGTCACGTTTGGTCTTAAAGACCCACTTACACTTGACTATCTTAAAACTTTCAGGCAAATCAACAATGTCCCAAACTTCATTTTGTTCCATTGATTCCAACTCATCATTTATAGCATTGATCCACTTTTCAGAATCACTACTTTCAATGGCTTGTGAAAATGAAACCGGATCTTTACTTGTCCCTAAATCATAATCAGATTCTTGCAGATATACCAAATAATCATCTGAAATAGTTGATCTCATTTCTCTTTGAGATCTCCTTAATACTATTCATTGTGATTGTTCTACAACTGGTTCATTGGTGACATTCTCATTATGGAGTGACTAATCACTAGATTGTTGTTCAATGTTATTATATTGTTCGACAATTGGAGAAACAACAATTTTCGTTGAAGTTATGGGTATCGAGATAGGCACCCAAACTTCTTCAATGACCACATTACGTGATACATCACTCCCACTAATTTTACCATTCTCAATGAATCTGGCATTTCCGGTTTCAAGAATTCTCGTACTATGGTTAGGATAGTAAAACCTATACCATTTGGACTTCTCTGGGTAACCAATAAAGTACCCGCTTATAGTTTTAAAATCCAACTTAGTTTCATGTGGATTATAGATCCTAGTCTCTGCTGGACAATTCCAAATATGAAAGTGTCTTAAACTCGTTTCCTTCCCATCACCAATTCAAAATGAGTTTTCTGAACTGCCTTACTCGGAACCCGATTAAGCAAATAAACGGTTGTCTTAAGGGCCTTCATCCACAATGAAATGGGTACTGAGGGGTTACATAACATATTCCTAACCATTTTCATAAGAGTACGATTATGCCTTTCTGCCACAACTTTTTGCTGAGGCATACCAGGCATTGTGTATTGTACACAAATACCATGCTCTTTTAGGAATTTAGCAAACGGTCCTGGACATTGTCTTATTCCATCATACCTTCCATAATACTCACCACCTCTATCTGATTGAATGATTTTCACCTTTCTATCTAATTGTCGCTCAACTTCAGCAATATATGCCTTTAAAGCATTTATTGCTTGAGACTTTTTATGCAACAAATAAACATAACCGTAATGTGAAAAATCATCGATGAAAGTGATAATATACTTTTCTCCACCAAAAGACGATGAGTCGAAAGGTCCACATATATCAGTATGGACAATCTCCAAAAGTTTTCCACTTTTTGTGGCACTTTTCTTTGTATGTTTGGTTTGCTTTCCTTTAATACAATCCACATATACATTGAAATTAGTAAAATAAAGATTTGAAAGAATCTCATATTTTACTAATCTCTCCATTCTTTCTATGGATATATGACCCAGTCTTTTATGCCACAAGAAAAAAGAATTCTCCTTAACTCTACTATGTTTAGTTCCAACATCATGATGCAGGGTGAGGAGTGTTTTAGCAAAACTTTTATTAAGATTAAATCTAAATAATCCCTCAGATAAAACATCAAAACCAACAAATGAGTCATTTCTCAACAAATGAAAACCCTTATGTTCAAAATACAAAGCATAACCATCATAATCAAGTCTTGACATGGAAATTAAATTTCTAGAAATAGTAGGAACATAAAGAGTATCAAATAGGTCCAAAGAGTGGCCTGACTCTAAAAACAAACGTAAAGTTCCAACACCAACAACTGGTACTTGAGTTCCATTTTCCAAGACTATAAAATGCTAATTTTCCTTTACGTTTTGGGTCAAAAGGTATCCTTGCATCGAGTTTGAAACATGAATAGTAGAACCAGAGTCAATCCATCATGTATTAGAAGGAACTTGTGTCATATTTGATTCGAAACATATATAAGCCAATAACTTACCTTTCTTCTCGAACCAAGCTCTACGTTTCGGGCAATTTTTCTGTAAATGCCCATAGCCATGACATAAATAGCATTTTGGTCCATTATGGTCCCCCTTGCGAGCCTCATTGACATGAGAAGGCCCCGCAACCTTCAATGAATCTTTCTTGAAACTCTTCTTCGGTTTCTTTCCTTTGCTTCCAACTCCACGACTCATAACATTAACTGAATGTTATTCTTATTGCCTAAGCCATGCCTCTTCTTGAATTAACATACTCGTCAATTCATTAACATTTCACTTTTCTTTAATAGTGTTACAGTGAATCTGAAATGACCCATACTGAGTAGGCAAGGAATTCAGAATGAACTGAACAAGTAAACTTTCATCAACATTCATACCCAGAGATTTGAGTCGAGCGTCTAGATTGGTCATTTCAAGGACATGCTCATTCATACCACGACTACCATCAAATTTCATGGTGGTAAGTTCAGCCATTAATCTCCCTTCAAGGGACTTGTCCGCTAAACGAAACCGATCTTCCACAGCTTTGAAATATTCTTTTGCATTTTCAATTTTAGGAATCGTTGATGTAATATTGTTTGCAATACACATTCGCATAAACATGATGCTTAATCTGTTTGATCTTTCCCATGACTTAGACAAAGCTTGCTACTCCAAACTGTTTGTTTCAGTAATAGCAATCGATTTGTCAATTTGCAGTGCTAAGTCAAGATCCAAAACACCAAGGTGAAACTGGATCTATTCCTTCTGATCAGACAAATTAGTTCCATTAAAGATCGAAACAAAAGAAGCTAGCGAATGAAGCGAAACAGGAACTGACACTGCAATAAAATCATCACAACATTAATGCTTTGAGAAAATCACTTCCATTAGTAATTTTGTGTTCAATCTTTGGATTAAATGCAATATACTAATATTCAAATTTAATGGTGATTTTTACTCACTTAGGCATGATTGATAACCCTTCAAAATTTGATTGGTTTGTCACTTTTGGGCATCCATTCCAATCTCACTATCATTCTATCAGTTATCCTTATTAATTTAATGACTACTTGAAAGTTGGTGCACCTTTGGATAAAACCATAATAATCAAATAATCATTCCATAATAATTTTACAAAGTCATAATTCAATTCAATATTTATAAATTTTCCCAGCAAGATCACTTTGGTGACAACATGCTAACCATAAAATAAATATTGATTGATAAATAACCAAGCAAAAATCTATCCACCTTCAAAACAGATAAAGAATATCCCAGAATAAAAATATTATCATGAAATAGAGTAGCTCAATTGGTAAACATGCGTCATCCTGTCTGAAGAAGCAGTTTCCTTATCTAATACCAAAAGAGAACTCTGTCTCCTTGCCTTGATCCTAAACGATAGAACAGCAAACAAGGAAGCTTTCAAAGTAACCATGTCAAAGATGTGGAAAATAGAGGGATGGGTTACGTTCAAAGATTTGGGCACCAACCAATTCCTCATTGAACTACAGCTTGTCTTAGATAAACAGAAAGTATTGAAGGGCAGGCCATGGTCTTTTGACCATCACCTCGTCTGTTTGAAAGAATTCGAGGGTGCTTTAACTCTCTCAGAGGTCCAGCTCCATTATGAACCTTTCTGGTTCTAAATTCACAACCTTCCATTCGCAAGAATGAACAAGGATACAGGTACGCTTGTGGGGTCTGGAGTTGGGAAGATTCTTGAAGTTGAGGTAGATATCGAGGGATACGGATGGGGTAGTTTCTTAAGAGTCAGAGCTGAAGTGAACGTTAAAAAGCCTATCCCCAGAGGGCGGTTTCTCAAGTTTGGTAACAAACAATACTGGCTACCTTTCAAGTACGAACGTCTCCCTATGTTCTGCTTCAAATGTGGCATTTTCATGCACGATAATGAGAGTTGTCCACAGAGGGAATCAGAGAATCTATCTAAAACACAGTATGGACAATGGCTGAGAGCCAGCCCTTTCTCTCCAAAAGGTGTTTTTCTGAAGAAATACGGTGGTAATATGGATCAGGAACACCATGGCTCCTCCTAGCAATGGCACATGGAGGAGGAAGGAGATAACAGTCCACGACATGGGGAGTCCTTGTCAACATCAAAGCCAGCAACCAAGGAACCCACTCTGGCAGAGGAAGCAGGTTTTAAGGAAGTCAACCCACCATGTGATGCTAGGGAAGATCAGCTGTTGTTTGATTTTGGTTCCCCCCAAGCGTCCAAAGATCTAAGGAAAAGCTCTTTGCAAGGATCCTCTACACAAAGAAAAGACAACTCTCACAAAGACCCTGACACTTCTCCAAAACAGGTAAGCCCACTGCACCCTATGTCCCTATTCCCAAAAGGCATGGCTATGTTGTCTAATGAGACCTCCTCTTCACCGAACCCCCTACAAAACAATTTTAGTACCCCTCTATCAGAATGTGTCCAGGGTAACAAAGAAAACAACCCTGCTAAACCTGTGCAATGTAAATCCTGGAAAAGGAAGGCAAGGGACCTACCTTTCATTCTCTCTGATGTCACTAACATGATAAGTGACCCTCATTTCCCTTCAAATGGAAAGAGACCTCTCAGAGAAAGGGCCAGCACTCGAGTAGCCCTTGCCAATAAGAAACAAAAACAACAGCTCAAGCTTGACCAGAGCATAACTCAAGCAAGTAGGGTGGAGGCTACTGTGCAGCCCCACCTCAACAAATGAATTGTATGAGCTGGAACTATCGAGGGCTTGGGAACCCTCGTACAGTTCATGAACTTCACCTCTTGGTGAAGACTAAGCAGCCCAACTTGGTATTTCCCTCTGAAACAAAGTGTGACCATGTGAAAATGGAAAGGATTAAAGTGAAGATGGGGTTTGAAAAACAGTTTTTGTGTGGACAGCAGAGGAAGAAGTGGGGGTCTGGCTCTATTATGGAATAACCTTATAACTGTTGAGATCCAAAACTACACTACTTGGCACATCTCAGCCTTGACAAAGCTCCCTACAGAACCTACAAGTGGCAAATCACAGGTTTCTATGGCCATCCAAATACAGCTAAGAGACATGAAAGTTGGGAACTCCTTAGGGCCCTTAAACCAAACTCAAACACCCCTTGGATGTGCCTTGGTGATTTCAATGAGATCACTCATCACTAGGAGAAGTATGGGGCTTCTAGCAGACCATATGGTCAAATGGTCAAGTTCAGAGAGGCTCTCACTTTCTGAAATCTTTTTGACCTGGGTTTTAGTGGGAACAGATTCACCTGGACCAATAATAGGGAAGGCAGACACTTCACAAAGGAAAGACTCGGCAAGGCCTGTGGCAATACCCTATGGATCAATCTAATTGGCAACTACATCGTAACTCACTTAGACTGCTCTTAATTTGACCATAGTCCCATACTAGTCCAGAAAATAGGCCAACTTCCCACGAGTAAGAAGAGAAAAATCTTTAGATTTGAGTCAGCTTGGACCAGGCAGGAAGTGTGTGAGGAAATCATTAAGAAAGCTTGGGAATCTTCTACTAGATCCTCCAACAATCTGTACAACACTATGGAAGGGCTATCTTGCTGTCAAACTGAACTAAAGACATGGAGCAGGATCACACACAGGGGCCAAGGGACCCTTATAAAGGAGAAGAATGAGCTTATTAACTAACTAAGAAGAGATAACAAGGGTGACCTTCAAGAGGAAATCAATTTGATTCAAAAAGAACTAAATGATCTTATGGATGCAGAAAACCTTAAATGGCAACAGAGAGCAAAACAGGCCTGGTTAAAGGATTGGGATCGTGACACCAAGTATTTCCACAAATGCTCTAGCCAGAGGAAAAAGACAAATACAATAAACAAGATTCAATCAGGATCAGGCCAAGAAGTGCAGGATCACCCTTCAATATGTCAAGTCTTCTAGGATTTCTTCAAGACCCTCTTCTCGACCTCTCATCCAACTGGCATAAAAGAATGCCTAACTCCAATGAAGCAGGTGGTAACTAAGTAAATGAATACTAGCTTATCGACCTCTTTCACTGAAGTAGAAGTGAGGGAAGCCATCCTTAGCATGAATCCTATTGGGTCCCCAGGCCCTGATGGTTTCCCTACTATCTTTTATCAACACTATTGGACAACAGTCGGTAACCAAGTCTGCAAGGCCACCCTTGAAGCACTGAATGGTGGGCAATGGGAGGACAAAATCAATGAAACCTTTACAGCCCTTATCCCCAAGAAGATGAACCCAATTTTAGTCATAGACTTTAGGCCAATAAGTCTATGCAATGTCCTTTACAAGATCATTGCAAAGACCTTGGCAAACAGGCTGAAAAGGATCCTGCCTAGTATCATATCCCCCACACAAACAGCCTTTGTGCCAGGAAGGCTAATCACGGATAACATAATAGTTGCTTTTGAGGCTTTACACACAATGAAGGCTAGGTCTACAGGAAGAGATGGGTACATGGCTTTGAAGTTAGATATGAGCAAATCTTATGATAGGATAGAATGAAATTTCTTGAAATCTGTCATGGACACAGCAGCTTGGATAGACCTTATCATGAAATGTGTTACAACAGTCTCTTACTCAATCATTGTTAATGGAGAATCTCAGAAGTTTTTCTATCCTTCCCAAGGCATAAGGCAAGGGGATCATCTTTCCCCTTACCTTTTCATACTATGCACAGAAGCTCTCAGCTGCCTCTTGAACAAAACTGAGGAAAAGAGGTTGATCTCAGGTTTACCAATCAGAAAACACCACCTGCACATAAATCACCGATTTTTTGCAGATGACTCTCTTCTATTTTGCAAAGCCAACTCTATTGAATGGAGCCAACTTTACCACCTTTTGGATTCTTATGAGAGAGCATTGGGTCAAAGGCTTAACAAGGAAAAGACATCAATCTTTTTCAGCAAGAACACAAGTGCTCAAACTAGGGAAATAGTCACAAGTATTAATGGGATCAGGGGGACCAACTCATATGAAAAATACCTGGGCTTGCCAGCCCTGGTAGGAAGATCTAGATCCAAGTCTCTCAAAGGAATCCTTGATAAAGTGCAAGCCAAACTGAATGGCTGGAAAACTAAACTCCTTTCCCAAGCAAGCAAAGAGATTTTAATCAAATCAGTAATCCAGGCCATCCCGACTTATAGCATGGGGATTTTTAAGCTCCCAAAACAACTGTTAAAGGATCTCAACAAACAAGTTAGGTCCTTTTGGTGGGGCCAGCAAGCCCAAGAAAGCAAGATCCACTAGGTGGGATGGAATCAAATGAGTAAATCAAAGAAAACATGAGGGTTAGGCCTAAGGGATTTTGAAAACTTCAACTGTGCTCTCCTTGCAAAACAATGTTGGAGGATAACTTCTAATCCCAGTTCACTGGCAGCCAGAGTTCTCAAGGAGAAATACTTCAGGAAAAATTCCTTTCTAAATGCTAAAAGAGGCCAAAATTCTTCATTCCTATGGCAAAGCTTTATCTCTGCAAAAGACCTCCTTCAAGAAGGTCTCATATGGCGTGTAGGAGATGGAGAAACAGTGGAGATTTGGAAAGACAGGTGGCTTCCCAACCTTCAACCTATAAACCCCAAAGCTCAATCAGATTCCTTCTTGTCGACTCCAAAGTCTCCATGCTGATTGACAAGTCGACTCATAAATGGAACCTACCTCTGATCAATGCCCTTTTCAATAAAACAGAAGTTGATCTTGTTAACAGAATTCCCCTGAGCCCTTTTCCAACATCAAATAAACTAATCTGGAGATGTACCCCTTCAGGTGTCTTTACTGTCAAATCAGCATACTACCTATAATCAGAGATAGACCAAATGGGATATGGCCAAGCCTCTAAGCCCTCAACTAAACCTATGCCCTGGACCAAGTTAGGCAACTTAAAATTCCAAATGCAGCCAAGACTTTCCTTTGGAGGGCCTGCCTAGATGCTATCCCAACCAAAGCAAAACTACATCAAAGAAAGGTTACTGATGATGCTTTCTGCCCCATATGCAAACTACTCCCAGAAACTACTGAACATGCTTTATGGAACTGTCCATCAGCTCAAGACGTCTGGAGTATGAGTGTGAGAAAGATTCAGAAGACAAGCAGGCACTTCCATTCTTTTAAACTTCTTATGCAACACCTCATGGAGAACCTGGAAGCAGAAGAGATCACAGAATTCACCCTTACAGCTTGGAAGATCTAGAAAAGGAAAAATGATTTAGTCTTCAGAAACATCATGGCCCACCCAAGCTCAATCATTCAAGCAACCAAGCGCCTCATGGAAGACATAAACCAGACTATACAATCAGAAAGAAGGGGCCCTGTTGTCATTACTAACCCCACACATTGGGAAGCTCCTCCTCATGGTAAACTCAAGCTTAACTAGGATGCTGACTTGGACAAAATTAACAACAAGGTGGGGTTTGGGGTCATAATCTGTGATTGGGAAGGGAAAGTGAGAGCTTCACTGAGAATAAATCACAACATATTCCCTGACCCTTTAATTGCTGAAGCCTATGCAGTCTTTCAAGCATCTACATTCCTCAAAACCCTCGGCTGGCATAATGTGATTCTGGAAGGAGACTCATTGCAAGTCGTCAATAGCCTCAAGTCCTCAGAAGACACAGATTCTTATTTGGGCATTCGGTTAAGGGACACAAAGTCTATCCTAGACTCTTTCACAAACTGGTCAATTAAGCATGTTAGGAGAGCTTATAACTCCTTAGCTCATGCATTATGTTAAGATGCTCTAAGCATCAATGATAGTATCGTTTCTTTTGATACTATTCATTTTTATATCCAAACCTTGATCTAATATATGTCAACATAAGACTTTCCTATCAAAAAAAACAAAAAAAAAATGGTAAACATGAATTGTTTTGAACACTATGTTTTGATTTCAAAACCCTATACAAGCATTCTCTTTTAATTTTCTCAATTACATGCAAAATTTGGCCCATAACAATTCAGCCCATGCATGCATAAATACAATTATTAACCCAATACAAGTGAGCCCATAACATAGCCACCATTACTAATTTACTATCATAAAACATGTAAGTGGCCCATACGAAATCAAACAATAAAAAAATGGTCTGCATGCATTAAACCATACGGCCCAACAAATGCTCACAAAAAATTAATCATTTAAACAAAATAATGAACCCAATAAAACAAATAAAATAGCCAGCAAACGTCAAGACTCAAAACAATTAATGGAACATTTATGCCAATAATTCAGCAATTTGAATTGTGAGTAAATGAACCATTATGCAGCCAACAAATACGAAATCAAACCAACACATGCAAATAAATATCCACACGGAATCTTCATATTCCAATTGTGTAAAATCCCAATAAATCCGGCCACTACATGCTTTCATCAAGATTTCATTAAATCTAGCAAACATCATAGGAATTTTCAAAATCAGTGAACAATGAGTTTCAAAATTATGAACACAAAACATTGCACATAAAACAATAGTGAGATCGAAAAATATTAATGAAATCAATCTCTATATTAAAAGGAAAATCATGATAGTTTTAACCTGTTTTTGATATCACATGTAAAATTTAATTTACTGAAATAAGAATATTCGACTATCATAAAAATCATATAATCATCTTTTATGCGGAAATAAATATTTCATAAAATATACCAGAATCAGCCATAATGGATTCTTCTTCTTGAAGAAAGCTTGTAAAAATTATTTTTCTTAGCAAAGGCTAAACATTTTATGGCATCATTAAGGAAAATTTTATGGCATCATTAAGGAAAAATCTTCTTGCAAGTAGAGTTCGTGTCTGCTTGAGCATTTTACCAGAGGAGTTAACAAGAGATGGTTAAACTGTCATGGACTAGGAAACGCATGCAGTACTACTTAAGGCACAGGTACGGTAATCACATTGTTGCAAATTTAATATTAGGTGTCTACTAGTCGAGTAATATTTTCATTGGAAAATGTTATTTGTACTTATAATTTTATTTAAATAGTCACAAGTGATTATTTGTTAATTGTTGAAAATAGTGAAAATTTTAAAGTTTGGAATTTGAAATTTAAATTTTAAAAAAATACTGATAAAATGAGACTACTGCTCAACATTATATAATATTATGCATAAAATTATATCTACATGTAGCAATACTCATTTTCATTTATACAGTCTTGTGAATCAATGAAGTGGCCTCTTTGGATTCTAATTTCTCTCTATGTGAGACAGGCAAGCCTCTTAAGGGCCAACCATTTTTAGAAACTTTATCAAAATTATAAGAGGAAAATCGAAATAGCTATCGATCCTACCCTAAAATATTCTTAAAAAGTCTAGAATTTTTCTTAAAAATTTTAAAATTTGATCCCAACAAAGTTTGAAAGCCATAAATTATGGTTCTCTAGAACTCATAATTCCTCCTTTCTCATAAATTATGGTAAGGAAATCCTGGGTCGACCAATGTATTAGTCATTTTTGTAAGTTAATCATATATTGTTATCGGACCAGATTACAGAATTGGAGAAGATTGCAGTAATTAATCGGATTTGGCTCCTATTTTTGGAGAAGATTGTAGTAATTAATTCTCATGCACGGCCAGAAAAAGGAAAATAAATACTTTAATCATACATTGTTATCGGAACCAGATTACAGAATCGGAGAAGATTGCAATAATTAATTGGATATGGCTCATATTTTCCAAGAAGATTGCAGTAATTCTCGTCTCAAATTTAAAATTTTCATCTTATCACTATAACTTTCTTAAATCTCTATACAAAATATAATAAATAACTCAAAATTTTCAAATCTTTAAATAATAATTTATCTTAAAATTCAAGATTTTCATCTCAAAATTCCCCGCTTGGTTACATAGATGAGATAAGATGAGATGAGATGTTTTGAATAGTAATGAATAAAATATTGTTATAATATAATTTTTTAATTTTTTTAATATTAATTTTGTATTGAGATTTGAAAAAGTTAAATTATTTATTATATTTTATATGGAAATTTGAAAAAATTGTAATGATAAATTGAAATGAAATGAGATGAGATTTTTTATTTTGATTAACCAAACAAGGTCTTTACCGAACCTAAACTCATGCACGGCCAGAAAAAGGAAAACACAAAGTTCGGATTATTCTCTGTGGACTCGGTATTGTCGGTGTCGGATATGGCTCTGTTTTTCTCTCTTTTACTGACCAACAATCGCCCGAATATCTGGAATCTTAGAAGATCAATCCAAACCAACAGTAACGCTAAAAATAGCACTTTTTCTTTTTTATAATTCCTTCCTGTTCGCTAATAGTTGTCTTGACAATCATAAGCAGCTTAGGAAACAAAGGCAAGGAAAAGAACCTGAAAGTGTTGAAAACAAATGGAGGAAAAGAGAGGCTACAGTGCTCACGTCGTGGTTCTTCCGTTTCCTGCACAAGGCCATATAAATCCAATTCTCCAATTTTCTAAACGTTTGGCCTCGAAAGGGATCAAAATCACGGTATCCACTACACTTTCTACCGTCAAGTCCATGCAATCTCGAGCTGGGTCAATTACACTAGAATCAATATATGATGACAACACTGAAGGAGGAGCGCTCGCAGGACCAGCAGCGTTGATGGGGTTCCTCGAGAAGTTTGAAGTTGTTGGAGCACATTGCTTAGGAGAACTCTTCAAGAAGCTAGAGAATTCTGAGTACCCTGTGAAGGGACTGGTTTATGATGCTAATTTACCATGGGCTCTGAACATAGCTCAGCAACTGGGTGTTGCTAGTGCTGCATTTTTCACTCAATCATGTGCTGCAATTGCTTGCTACTACCCCATGTACGTAGAGATGTGTGGCAAACCACTATCGGTGCTTGCCTTTTCAATGCCTGGATTGCGACAACCTGCACTTCCAGACCCTGCATCCTTTGGTTCAGAGACAGAACGCTTTCCCCCCTTAATCAAACACATATTAAACCAATTCAGCAACATTGAGAAGGCTGATTGGATCCTGTTTAACTCATTCTATAAGTTGGAAGAGGAGGTGAGCTTGGTTTTTTTTTTTTAAACTATTTTACAGGGCATTATATCTGCTCTTTCTTTCTATTTTCAATTTCTTTTTCCTTTGGTTGTTCAATCTTTAAGATTATTGCTATCACTTTGTGGATTGGCACAATACAAAGTTCCACAAAGACCCAAACATAGTAAGTAAACTTATAAGAGATTCATATCTGGAAGTGGAAATAATGACACCAAGCATTAATCCGAGTTGCTGGCCAACCCTATCCTGTGTTTGTTATGCAATAAAAAAATGTGTGCATATGTTCACCCTTGGGGTATCGACAAAATAGAGAGAATTTCTCTGATTTGCAGGCTCAAGTTTGAGAAGTTATAAAAAATTTGATTCTCCCCAAAATTTAAACTGTTTGCATACCTAAATTTTACATTCTTAAGTCATTTTCAACAGAGTAATATAGGGATAAGTTCCAAATGCGCAAGTTTTATGCAAGTTATTTTGTTAAAAAATAGAGTTTTTTACACTTTTTTGTAATGTAGTCTACTTTTTTATAAAATATACCTATGCAAAATTTGTACATTTGGAATTTGTATATATCATTATTTTTGTTAACGATTTAATCATACAATGGGTGACAAGGTAAATGTGGCTAAGATATAGGTTCTAAAGTGGATGACGAATCTCTACTCTACAGTTAGAACTATCGGACCAACTCTACCATCTGTTTATCTCGACAAGAGGCTGGAAGATGACAAAGATTACGGTTTCAATCTCTATAAGCCAATCAACGAGACATGCATGCAATGGCTAAACTCAAAGGAACCTGGTTCAGTGGTGTATGTCTCATTTGGAAGTACTGCAACTTTGAATGCTCCACAAATGATAGAAATGGCACACGCCCTAAGGCAAACCAGCAACAACTTCTTGTGGGTAGTGAAGGCAACCGAAGAGAGTAGTCTCCCCAACAAATTTGTGGAGGACACGTCAGGTAAAGGATTGGTTGTGGCATGGTGCTCGCAGCTAGAGGTGCTGGCCCATCAAGCTATCGGATGCTTCGTAACACATTGCGGATGGAACTCGACTGTGGAAGGAGTAAGCTTAGGAGTGCCGATGGTGGGAATGCCACAGTTTCTAGACCAAATGACGAATGCGTATTTGTTGGAGAAAGTTTGGGAAGTGGGAGTTCAGCCAAAAGTAGACGAAAAAGGTCTTGCTAGTGGGGAAGAAATCGAGAGCTGCATCAGCCAAGTTATGCAGGCTGAAGGAAGAGGGAAGGAGTTTAAGAAGAAAGCCATGCAGTGGAAACAGTTTGCAATGGAGGCAATGAATGAGGGTGGAAGTTCAGATAAGTGTATAGATGAGATTATTGGTCGACTAGTTTGCACCTAAAATTCTACCTGGTTTTGGGTTATGGGCTTCCAACTGTAAGAATAAAGAAGAAGCCTCGACATCAGTTTATTATTATTTCTTCCTAAAATTGCAGCAAATTCAAGCATTGATTCTCAATTTGCAATGATGCTGCTTTGTTTTGGGTAATTTTTTTACATCATTGCGATTTATCAATGGAAAATTATATTTTTAAGTTAGTGTGTGTAGACTGCACGGATAAATAATTTATATTATAATTTGATTTAAAAGATAAATTTTAAAATTAAATATTATGAACCAAATCTTATCATTTTTTTTTATACAACGGAGGTGGAGAGCTTTGAATCTAGATTTTGCATTTGAAGAATCAGGTCATATGTCATTAGGCCATCAAACTCTTAGCTATCAAATCTTATCATTAATTGATATACATGCTATCTTCATAATAGAATCATTCTGTATTAATTAAGAGGAAATAATAGATATTTGAAATGTTTTTGCTCAATGTGCTTATGGAATTGTGCCATTCTTCTTGCATTTTATCATTCAATGAAGCATTTTGTGAGTTTCGAATCCCAATTCCATTATTATGCGTGTAACCGGTCCGGTTCGGTCCGGTTTTAGAAAAAATTTAGGACCGAACCGGTAAGCACCGGTTTTACATTTTTCAAAACCGATTATGCACCGATTATCCTCCTAAACTGGTACTTCGGTTTCCGGTCCAGTTCGGTCCGATTTTCCGGTTATAATAAAATACATATTTATTATAAAAAATCTGTTTATAAAAATAAAAAATAAAAAATAAAAACTGCTATTTCAAAAAATTCTGTTATAAAAAACTGCTATATAAAAAAACTGCTATGTAAAAAAAAAAAAAATTTGCTATGTAAAAAAATTATGCTATTAGTATAAACTTATATAAATTATATGCTAATATATATAATTTATATTTATCTACTAATGTCTTATGTACTTATCAGAAAAAATATAAAGAGTTTTAAGTGTATAAGGCCATCAAAATTTAGTAATAATATTTGAGTATTTTTATTTTTTTTTTTTGTTCTTACTTCTTATGAATCTATGATAAGATGTTATTAATAAATAACATATATTTATAATATTATATATTTAAAGTATATGATCAATTAAATTTTCATGTTTAAGATTAAACTTTTATTTTATAAATTATAATAACATTATCTTATATATAATTATAATTTATATTATTATATATTATATATAAAAATTAAAAATTATATATAATATAAAAAATATAAAATATAATATTAAATAAATAAAAATATATTAAATAGTATCTGTCTGGGCCGGTCCGGTCCGGTCTAAAAATGAGCGGAACCGAAACCGGACCGGTTCTGGCCGGTTTTCCATTTTATGAAACCGGGTCCGGGCACAACCAGTCCGGTCCAAGCCGGTTTACTGGTTAAAATTTACACCCCTATCCATTACGTGAAGGAGATTTTGTGCAGGAAAGCTGCGCAGGGATGACACCTCAGTATGAATTAAAAGGATAAAAAACTAAATGAAAGATGGAAAAAGCATATGGAATCAAAGAAGAAAAAGAAAACAAAAGGAGGGAAACTGCAGTTCTCCCTCGCGACACCGTAATCCTTCCCGACTAGCATTTTCAGACCACAACTGCAGAGTTCAAAAGCATCTTATTTAGGCTCACCATCAGTACCACACTCTGTTTTTTGCTTCTGTTGCGTACAATAATCAATGAAGGTAGAAAATGGTAATGAAATATAGAAAAAGAAATAAAGTAATTGGAGCTAGCATTAGCCATAAGAGAGAGCAATCCAAAGCTCTAGAATGTTACAAAATGTTACAAAATTATATAGGATGATTACCCTCTTGCAACTTCTTAGATCAACATAAAAGACAGGTGCAGATCTTGCTAGCATTACCTCCACAGTACACAGCCTTACCCATTCCTATATCCCCATTAAAGAAAAGTAAAAAGTAATTAATTCGATATATATATATATAATTAGAGATGTTCAACCGGATCCGAATATCCAGCCATAACCAGATCCGGATCCTAAAAACCGGGCGGTTATCCGCCCAGATTAATCCGGATTCCAATCCGGGTGGATAACTCGATTCAATCCGAATTATAACCGGATATCTGGTTTTTTGCAAATTTTGCCGTAAAACCCGAATATCCGGGTTTAATCCGGCTTTCTTAATTTTTTTTAAAAAACTTTAAAACTCCAAAAATATATATATAGCACTTTTAAATTTAAAAAAAAAATTGATATCTTGTTTCAATTGCCCAATTTGTTTTAAATAATAATTTAAACACTTTTTATAAGTTTTTTTTAAAAAAAGTAAATTAAAGAAAAAAATAAATAAAAATGCAAAGTAGATAATATTTTTGCTTACATCTCAATGCAAAACATAAATTTACAAAAAATAAAATAAATAATAATACATCACAATTAATTAGAAACTAATACAATGCTGCTACTATTTCAAAAAAAAAATTACAATGCTACTACTTTTCCCATCTTGAAAGTTGAATATGGAATTGAGTAAGCTGCACAAGGGAAATTGACCAGCACAAGGGGCATACCAGCATCCTCCAGCAACCTGATTACAGGAAACATGGCCATTAAACTGATGATGTAAGATTGTGTGCTAAATGGCTATGTAAACCTAGGATAGTGGTTAGTGGTGGAGACCCACAGGGCCAACCTGAACTTAGCTGAAAATTAGTATTCATGCTAAAGGTACAGAAGAAGCAATCAATTCCCAATCCAAGAAATCTCATGACATCTTTTCATTGCTCGCAGCAAGTGTATTACAAATATGTTTAATCCTTACACAACCCAATATAATAAACTCAGAAAAGACCAATCCAGTTACTCAAAGTTACTTCAAAAAAAAAAAATTGATAATCAATATCATGTTGTAGCACAAATCCCATGCTTTTGATAGAATTTGACTAAAGAATCACGCTGGAAATAAGGGTGACATTCAAATTCATTAAATATTTGATCTAATTCATATTTGATCACTACTTTCAAACAATTGCTGTTTCAGCTTGATTGATTTCTTGTAGATAAGAGATGCTATCTTGGGGGAAATGCTAATCGAGCACCAGGTGTTTGAGTGCAAGTTTTTGAAGGTTTCAAAAGGAAGCAATATCCAAGAATTCAGTATAAAATGGGTATCTTCTCATCACAGTTGCAATTTTCCAATCAGATGCAGGAGAAAAGAATAACTAACAACACAGACAAGTATGAGGGCCGAGATCAATTAGCAGGACTAAAGCAAACATCAAGTCTTCTACGAGTTCGGATTCCAATTGATATATGCCATTAGATTTTTTTTCTATGTTTAACAAATTCTCAACTTAAAATTTCAAGAATAAAAAATGCAGTTTATATGAAAAAATGAAAATTATGCACCTTGAACTCCCCCTTTCCACACTGTCTTGGAGTAGGTCACGCCTGAAACTATGTTGTACAAAACGCTGAATGTCAGCTTAAGCCGAAACTGAGATCCCTCCCTTAGAGTGAACAACACATGACCATTCCAACTTTCATCAATAGGCAAGGGAGAAGTGATCTCCCCAAATTCATCAGAGATAATCCCGGTGGAGTGGAACTTGACTTCAGATTCCATTTGGTCTAATAATAGAAGACATGAAGTCAAGAAAAGAACCATCATATCATACGGAACAAAACATTTACCAGGATTTTAGGATAATGCCAGATACAAACCATTTAAATCACTTTCCAAGCAGCTTCTCTTTCCACCTCCTTAAGCTGTCATCATCCTGTAAAGAAAATCAACATTCAAACGAGAAATAACTAACATATAAAAAAGCATATTTTGAGTTCATGCTCAGAAATCACAATATAATTTAAGCACAAACATGCAAAGGAAAAAAAGATTAAACTTGATTAATATGAATCCAAAGAAAAGAAGATCATCCCAATCATATATATACATGTATATATATACATGTATATATGATATATTGACATCTAGTTCTAGACTTCTAGTATAAATAGAACTTCTCCTAATAAAAGAACCTTCACCCCCAAATCTAATACACGGCAATTTAAAAATCTTTCTCAAAGTACAATGAGCTTTTTACTACTCGTCTCTTAACAACAAATCTAAGGTTTGAAATGAAAATAATGTTCTTCCCAAATTCCTTTAAAAACAGAGTTGGGATATGCAGATCAATGACTGCCAAATTTGTAAGGCTTTTTAATCACAATCAGAGTATCAAATCTCATTATTATTCTCATTATTAAATAGTTCATTCCATCATATTACACTCCTCGTCTCCATCTACTGACTATCACATTAATACCCATAATTTTTTGATTCCCAGAAGGATATCTATCACGAAATGCAAACAAAAATCCACACATTAATAAGCCAACATTTTAGACAATTTTTCCAGTTGCATGCATACATGAATATTGTTGAAGACATCTCGTATTTGAAAAGAAATCAAACCCAAAATCCATTTTATTCATTGATTACTCGAAAATCTTATTTACCTAAAAGGACTAGAAAAAACATTCATATTATTTCAGTAGGGGAAGAGAGCGATAGAGAGAGATATATATATATATATATATACCCTAGCACACGCGAAAGAGAACTCGAGTTAGGGTTAAACAGACGACGACCCAGTCACCGGCGACGAAGGATCCAGCTATGAGCAAGTTAGGGTTTCGGGCCTTGGGGGGGGGGGGGCGAGACTTGAGAGGTTCGTCGAGGCAGTCCGTAAGCCGTAGGATTGTGATTCTGTGAAATTAGGTTAGGTTTCCTGTTTCTGTTTCTTTAGTTTTTAAATTTAAAATGGGTTACAAATATCCGGTTATAAAACCGGATCCGTAACCGGATCTGGGCGTGTAAGAATTATTTCTTATCCACCCGGGTGGATAACCGCTCGGATTCCGGGTTTTGAATCCGGACTCAAAAAAAAAATTCCAATCCGGATGAACACTTCTATATATAATCAAAAAATTAATTATAGCAAAAGTAATGCCTAGAACGATCATTTTAGCTAACTCCGAAAGTATATGACCATAGTTTAAATGGGAAGCAAATGTAAAATTTAATTTACTGAAATAGGAATCTTCAACTATCATGAAAAACACATAATCAGCTTTTATGCGGAAATAAATATTTCATAAAACATACCGGAATCAGCCATAATAAAATCTCCTTATTGAAGAAAACTTGTAGAAATTATTTCTCTCACTTAACCCATTTTCTTTGCTTCACCAGAACATATGGGAAAATCTAATAAAAAATGAAAATGTGGGTAGAGAGAGGACAATTCATACGTACAAAAAAAAAAAACAATTATCCTAGTTCCCATAAAAGTAGGTAGATAGGAAAATAACTTCCGCTATTATCTTTCACTAATTAAGTAACCGTGCATCTCTTTTCCAAAACCAATAACCATCTTATCTCATTAAGTCCAAATAATATCCATATTACCCTTTCATGTGAGATATATTTTAACATTCTTCCACTTGGCCCATATGAATGGCATTTATTTGGATTGACAAGGTAAGCATAATATTAGCTTAATCGCACTTTAGTGACATTACAATAATATCATAATTAAATAACTTACCAACATGAGTCATTGCAGTAAATATCAACAAAGCGACATCTTCCCTTCCATGCACTACAATGCTAGCAAATCACTTAATTATAATCCATAATATGAAGTAACTGTAATTTCCCCATAATGTTTTTGTCAAAGACAATTCCTGTCATCAATAATCCATCTTCATAATTACGTAATTGATGGTAAGTAGGAAAAAATGTCAGAAACACAATTAGTGATATCTCTATAAATGTTATAGAACAAAAAACATAAAGATCCACAAACATACCTCAAGGATTGCAACAAAGACCCATGCGATCAACATGTTCCTTAAATGTCTTTGGTGCTAACCCTTTAGTCAAAGGATCTGCAATTATGAGCTCAGTCTTAATATGTTCTATAAACACTGTTTGTTTATGAACTTCTTCCTTAACGGCCAAATATTTGAGCTCCATGTGCTTAGCACCATTAGAATATTTGTCATTTTTGGAGAAAAAGATTGCTGCATAATTATCACAATACATTCTCAGCGACCTGGCAATGCTGTCGACAATTCCAAGTTCTGAGAAAAAATTCTGCAACCATAAAGCATGAACTGTAGCCTCAAAGCATACCACAAATTCAGCCTCCATAGTAGATGCTGTTATGATAGTCTGTTTGACGCTTTTCTATAATATTGCTCCTCCAACTAATAGAAACAAGTAACCAAAAATTGACTTCCAACTATCAACACAACCTGCAAAATCTAAGTTGGAGTAGTCAACCACCTCCAACTTATCAAACCTTCAATACGTGAGCATATAATGTCTTGTTCCCTTCAGGTATCTTAAAACCTTCTTTGCAGCTTTCCAATGCTCCATTCCGGGATTACTTTAGTATCTCCCGAGCATTCCAACTACAAAACTAATGTCCGGTCTTGTACAAGTTTGAGAATACATCAAGCTTTCAACAACAGATGCATAAGAAATATTTTCCATTCTTTTCTTTTCTAATACATTCTGTGGACAATCATTTTCATTAAACTTGTCTCCTTTACAAATAGGAGTAGGAGTGGCCGCTAGGGTTGAGCAGAAATTCAAAAATCCGACTCCGACCCCGACTCCACTCCAGCTCCGCTTTAACTCCGATAAGTCGAAGTCGGAGTCGGAGTTTTTTTCCCAAAGAAAGTCGAAGTCGGAGTCGGAGGTGAAGGTGAACCAACTCCGATCAGCTCCGACTCCGACTCCGATGCCTGGCTCCGACTCAGCTCCGACTTCACTCCGATATTGTACATATTTAATAAAAATATATGTATTTTTTTATATATTAATCATTTAAATATAATAACATGTAATAATAATGTATAAATACTAAAATGCATAATAACACGTAACACCAATGTATAAACACTAATATATAAATAATAAATTTATAATAACATGTAATACTAATGTATAATAACTAAAGTATTGATTATGTAAATTTTATATAACTATATATTATATAGTTAGTTAAACTCAATAATATATATACTAGCATGAGTTAATTATTATTATAAAAATATCTATATTCTTTATACATTAATCATATATATTTTATATAACTATAACTTATATAGTGAGTTAAATACTAGTATGAACAAATATACCCAAAATAATACACTTTTACTATAATAACATGTAACACTAATGTACCTAATATACCATGTAGTAGTAATGTATAGACTATAGTAATCAATCTATGATTCTATAATAACTTGTTGGAATGGAATTCGTTGCAATTTGTATTAGTTCTTTTGTTGTAAGTTGTAACTTGTTGATGGAATTAGAACTTCATGGTTGATGAGCCATGAATTGGTTGGATAATTTGGGGGGATAGATGATGATGGATAATTAGTTTGTAATTTTGGTTATGTATTTTTAATTTGTAATTTTGGTTATGTATTTTTAATGTGTGTATCATAGTTGAAAATTTTCTTATAGCAAGTTTGAATTTTGTTTTATTTTACAGTGTCCAAGATTTTAATTTGTGTATCAAGTTCTAAGGATCTAAGGATGAAGGATCCTTATGTGATTGATTTCTTTTTACAAATTTGGTTAAATAAATTAGAAATTATATTTTTTAAAAAATTCGATATGGAAGCCCAAATCCGATTAGATTCCAAAATTGTAAAATTAAAATATCAAATGGATTGAGGAAAAAGGTCCAGTAAAAAAGCCTTACTCCGACTCCGCTCCAACAAGTCGGAGTCGGAGTCGGAGCGGAGCCTATAGAAGTCGGAGTCGGAGTCGGAGGTTGAATTCGACCTCCAACAAAGTCGGAGTCAAAGTCGGAGGACGACAATACCGACTCCGAAAAGTCGGTGCTCAGCCCTAGTGGCCGCACATTTAGCCATATGAAATCTTTCAAGAACTTTATCAATATATCCCTTCTTAGACAACCCTAACAATCCACGTGACCTATCACGAAATATTTCAATTCCAATCACGTAAGTTGCCTCACCCATATCTTTCATTTCAAAGTTCATAGAAAAAAATCTCTTAGTTTCATTCATTAAACCAAGATCATTACTGGCAAGCAATATATCGTCAACATATAGAATCAAGAAAATAAACTTGCTCCTACTGACCTTTAGATATATACACCGATCAACAGTATTTTCTTTAAATTCAAAGGACGTGATAGTATCATTAAACTTAAGATATCGTTGTCTGGAGGCTTGTTTAAGTCCATAAATTGACTTCTTCAATTTTAATGTCATATGCTCCTTTCCTTTAATCAAGAAACCTTCAGGTTGATCTATATAAACCTCTTCATCTAAATTCACATTCAGAAAAGTAGTTTTCATATCTATTTGTTGTAACTCCAAATCGAAATGAGTCACTAGAGCTATTATAATCCTGAGAGAGTCCTTCTTCGATACAAGAGAGAAAGTCTCTTTGTAATCAACACCTACCTTTTGAGTGAAACCTTTTGTAACAAGTCTATTTTTATGTCGTTCAATATTACCATTGCAGTCACGTTTGGTCTTAAAGACCCACTTACACTTGACTATCTTAAAACTTTCAAGCAAATCAACAATGTCCCAAACTTCATTTTTTTCCATTGATTTCAACTCATCATTTATAGCATTGATCCACTTTTCAAAATCACTACTTTCAATGGCTTGTGAAAATGAAACCAGATCTTTATTATCCCTAAATCATAATCAGATTCTTTCAGATATACCAAATAATCATCTGAAATAGCTGATCTCATTTCTCTTTGAGATCTCCTTAATACTATTCATTGTGATTGTTCTGCAACTGGTTCATTGGTGACATTCTCATTATGGAGTGACTAATCACTAGATTGTTGTTCAATGTTATTATATTCTTCGACAATTGGAGAAACAACAATTTTCGTTGAAGTTATAGGTGTCGAGATAGGCACCCAAACTTCTTCAATGACCACATTACGTGATACATCACTCTCACTAATTTTACCATTCTCAAGGAATCTAGCATTTCCGGTTTCAAGAATTCTCGTACTATGGTTAGGACAGTAAAACCTATACCATTTGGACTTCTCTAGGTAACCGATAAAGTACCCACTTATAGTTTTAGAATCCAACTTATTTTCATGTGGATTATAGATCCTAGTCTCTGCTGGACAACTCCAAATATGAAAGTGTCTTAAACTCGGTTTCCTTCCCATCCACAATTCAAAATGAGTTTTTTGAACTGCCTTACTCGGAACCCGATTAAGCAAATAAAATGTTGTCTTAAGGGCCTTCATCCACAATGAAATGGGTACTAAGGGGTTACTTAACATATTCCTAACCATTTTCATAAAAGTATGATTATGCATTTCTGTCTCACATTTTTGCTGAGGCGTACCAGGCATTGTGTATTGTACACAAATACCATGCTCTTTTACGAATTTAGCAAATGGTCCTGGACATTGTCTTATTCCATCATACCTTCCATAATACTCAACACCTCTATCTGATTGAATGATTTTCACCTTTCTATCTAATTGTCACTCAACTTCAGCAATATATGCCTTTAAAGCATTTATTGCTTGAGACTTTTCATGCAACAAATAAACATAACCGTAACATGAAAAATCATCGATGAAAGTTATAATGTACTTTTCTCCACCAAAAGACGATGAGTCGAAAGGTCCACATATATGAGTATGGACAATCTCCAAAAGTTTTCCACTTTTTGTGGCACTTTTCTTTATATGTTTGGTTTGCTTTCTTTTAATACAATCAACATATACATTTAAATCAGTAAAATAAAGATTTGAAAGAATCTCATATTTTACTAATCTCTCCGTTCTTTCTCTAGATATATGACTCAGTCTTTTATGCCACGAGAAAAAAGAATTCTCATTAACTTTACTACATTTAGTTCCAACATCATGATGCAGGGTGAGGAGTGTTTTAGCAAAACTTTCATTAAGATTAAATCTATATAATCCCTCAGATAAAACATCAAAACCAACAAATGAGTCATTTCTCAACAAATGAAAGCCCTTATGTTCAAAATACAAAGCATAACCATCACAATCAAGTCTTGACATGGAAATTAAATTTCTAGAAATAGTAGGAACATAAAGAGTACAAATAGGTCCAAAGAGTGGCCCGACTCTAAAAACAAACATAAAGTTCCAACACCAACAACTGGTACTTGAGTTTCATTTTTCAAAACTATAAAATAGGAGCGAAAATCGACCCCTTTGGCGCAGTTTTTGGGCAAAACCGCCGCCAACCGATGAGAGGAAAAATAGTGGAGCAACCGACCGTAACCAGTCGACGGGGAGGAGAACGACCGGCTATATCGACTCCGACGGTTCACGGTCGATTCTCAATTCCCTCCGGCAGCATCGTTCGTCTGAGAGAGTAGAGAGAGAGTTGCAGAGGGGAGAGAGAGGGTTAGAAACATAGAAACGGGAAAGAAGAACGAAGAAGACGACTATATTATATCTAAACGGCGCCGTCACGCCGTTTTACTTTTTTTTTTGCACCTTATAGACAAAACGACGCCGTTTGGTTTAATAACAAACGGTGTCGTTTAATCTGTGTGTAAAACACAAATGTAGGAGTAAAACGACGGCGTTCCACTTAAACTTAAGTGGAATGGAGTCATTTCATATTGATATAATTTTTTTAAAAAAAAGGGAATATTATTATATCGGCTGGTTCAGCGATTTGAGCCAGCCGGCCTCAAACCGCGACCAAACCGACGATATTCGGTTTTGCTAAAACTTTGCCGCCCGCCGACCAGTTCCTTGGCAGTTTCGGCCGGTTCCGACCTCCAGCAGCCGATCTGAGTCGGTCACTGCCGATTCCACGGTTTCTTATACACCCCTACTATAAAATGCTCATTTTCCTTTATGTTATGGGTCAAAAGGTATCCTTGCATCAAGTTTGAAACATGAATAGTAGAACCAGAGTCAGTCCATCATGTATTAGAAGGAACTTGTGTCATATTTGATTCGAAACATATATAAGCCAATAACATACCCTTCTTCTCGAACCAAGCTCTACATTTCAGGCAATTTTTCTGTAAATGCCCATAGACATGATATAAATAGCATTTAGGTCCATTATGGTCCCCCTTGCGAGCCTCATTGACATGAGAAGGCCCCGCAACCTTCAGTGGATCTTTCTTGAAACTCTTCTTCGGTTTCTTTCCTTTGCTTCCAACTCCATGACTCATAACATTAACTGAATGTTATCCTTGTTGCCTAAGCCATACCTCTTCTTGAATTAACATACTCGTCAATTCATTTACATTTCACTTTTCCTTAATAGTGTTATAGTGAATCTGAAATGACTCATACTGAGTAGACAAGGAATTCAGAATGAACTGAACAAGTAAACTTTCATCAACATTCATACTCAGATATTTAAGTCGGATAGCTAGATTGGTCTTTTCAAGGGCATGCTCATTCATACCACGACTACCATCAAATTTCATGGTGCTAAGTTTAGCCATTAATCTCCCTCAAAGGGACTTGTCCACTAAACGAAACAGATCTTCCACAGCTTTGAAATATTCTTTTGCATTTTCAATTTTAGGAATCGTTGATGTAATATTGTTTGCAATACACATTCGCATAAACATGATGCTTAATCTGTTTGATCTTTCCCATGACTTAGACAAAGCTTGCTGCTGCGAACTGTTTGTTTCAGTAATAGCAGCGAATTTTTCAATTTGTAGTGCTAAGTCAAGATCCAAAACACTAAGGTGAAATTGGATCTGTTCCTTCTAATCAAAGAAATTAGTTCCATTAAAGATCGAAACACAAGAAGCTAGCAAATGAAGCGAATCGGGAACTGACACTGCAATAAAATCATCACAACATTAATGCTTTGAGAAAATCACTTCCATTAGTAATTTTGCGTTCAATCTTTGGATTAAATGCAATATACTAATATTCAAATTTAATTGTGATTTTCACTCACCTAGGCATAATTGATAACCCTTCAAAATTTGATTGGTTTGTCACTTTTGGGCATCCATTCCAATCTCACTATCATTCTATCAGTTATCCTTATTAATTTAATGACTACTTGAAAGTTGGTGCACCTTTGGATAAAACCATAATAATCAAATAATCATTCCATAATAATTTTACAAAGTCATAATTCAATTCAATATTTATAAATTTTCCCAGCAAGATCACTTTGGTGACAACATGCTAACCATAAAATAAATATTGATTGATAAATAACCAAGCAAAAATCTGTCCACCTTCAAAACAGATAAATAATATCCCAGAATAAAAATATTATCATGAAAGAGAGTAGCTCAATTGGTAAACATGCATTGTTTTGAACACTATATTTTGATTTCAAAACCCTATATAAGCATTCTCTTTTAATTTTCTCAATTACATGCAAAATCCGGCCCATAACAATTCAGCCCATGCATGCATAAATACAATTATTAACACATTACAAGTGAGCCCATAACATAGCCACCATTACTAATTTACTATCATAAAACATGTAAGTGGCTCATACGAAATCAAACAATAAAAAAATGGTCTGCATGCATTAAAACATACGGCCCAACAAATGCTCACAAAAAAATAATCATTTAAACAAAATAGTGAACCCAATAAAACAAATAAAATAGCAAGCAAACGTCAAGACTCAAAACAATTAATGGAACATTTATGCCAATAATTCGGCAGTTTGAATTGTGAGTAAATGAACCATTATGCAGCTAACAAATACGAAATCAAACCAACACATGCTAATAAATATCCACACGGAATCATCATATTCCAATTATGTAAAATCCCAATAAATCCGGCCACTACATGCTTTCATTAAGTTTTCATTAAATCCGGCAAACATCATAGAAATTTTCAAAATCAGTGAACAGTGAGTTTAAAAAATTATGAACACAAAACATTGCACATAAAACAATAGTGAGATAAAAAAATATTAATGAAATCAATCTCTATATTAAAAGGAAAATCATGATAGTTTTAACTTGTCTTTGATACCACATGTAAAATTTAATTTACTGAAATAAGAATATTCAACCATCATAAAAATCATATAATCATCTTTTATGCGGAAATAAATATTTCATAAAATATACTAGAATCAGCCATAATGGATTCTCCTTCTTGAATAAAGCTAGTAAAAATTATTTCTCTTAGCAAAGGCTAAACATTTTATGACATCATTAAGGAAAAATCTTCTTGCAAGCAGAGTTCGTGCACCAATTTGCGCACCGATATTTATATGTAAGGCATATGTTTAACGAAATGATATGAATTGAAGACAAAAATAATTTTCATGAGATAGGAAATTTTATTCTTCTCTCAAAAAATTTTTTATATTTTTTTAGATAAAAAATATCATCAGTGTGCGAATTGGTGTACGAACTTGCTTGTACTTAGCAAAACTCAACAAGCACAAGCGCACTGTTGTGAAAACGATGACAATAAAGTGAAAAATATGGAATATGAAAGAGAAAATCACACAGACGCACAGATATACGTGGTTCGGCTGCCTACGTCCATGGGAGCTGCAGAGGATTTTATTGCTTGAGGAATCACACTACAATGGAGGGGCGAAATACTGTTCATCAACAATGTTGTACAGTACGGCCATAAGTGTAGAAAACACATATTTATAGTCAAACGGCGGAAAAAGCCCTAGATCTGAAAATATACGATGTTCACTTGAGCGACGTGTCGAGCGCGCGTCGAGCAAACTCCCTTCCTCAACTGCTCGAGCTCACTGTCGAGCGGACATCGAGCGTTCAACTCTGCCTGACTTCACTCGAGCAGCTAATGCCTCTGCTCGAGCGAACTCCCTTTCCCACAATCTCTCGAGCTCACTGTCGAGCAGCTTTCAAGCGTTCAAATCTGCCTGGCTTCGCTCAAAGCCGCCACTCGAGCGAAGTGGACCAGACTCCATAATACTCAACAATTCTCCCACTTGGAGACTGGTACACTCGCTGCATCGTCCTCTTCCTCAAACGTAATATCATCCACCTCTGCAACTCACTACCCCTATCTTCATGCTAGAAGACCAACTGAAGTTGCGCACAACTTCAGTTTCTCAAGTGTAACACCCTTAGTCAACATATCAGCAGGGTTCTTGCTTCCACAAATTTTCTCAAGTAACAATTGTCTGTCATCTAACAATGATCGTATGAAGTGACCTGATCTGAATGTGCTTGGTCCTGGAATGAAATGCTGGATTCTTGGCAAGGAATATAGCGCTCTAACTATCACTGTAGAGAGTGCCTTTTTTATTCTTCTTACCCAATTCCTCCAAGAAGCCTTGTAGCCATATCATCTCTTTTGCAGCCTCTGACACTGCAATATACTCAGCTTCTGTAGTAGACAAAGAAACTATTTTCTGTAGATTAGAACCCCATGACACTGCAGTACCACCAAGAGTATAAATAAAACCCGTGGTACTCTTCCTACTATTAATGTTTCCAGCTAAATCAGCATCAATGTAGCCCTGCACCTCTAAACTCTCTCCTGAGAAACACAAGCAGGTTTCTGAGGAGCCTTTTAGGTACCTCAAAATCCACTTCACTGCTTCCCAATGTTCTTTTCTTAGGTTACTCATGTATCTACTCACAACTCTCACTGCATGGGCAATATCCGATCATGTGCAAACCATAGCATACATAAGTGAACCAATAGTTGAGGCATAAGGAACCTTACTCATGTAGTCTTGTTCCTCCTCTGACTCGGGTGACTGATTCTTGCTGAATCTGAAGTGACTGCCCAAGGGTGTGCCAACTGGTTTGGCCTTGTCCATATTGAACATGCTGAGTACCTTTTTCACATACTCAGCCTGTAAGAGTCTCAACGTACCTCTGACTCTATCTCTGACAATTCTCATGCCAAGGATTTGTTTTGCAGCTCCCAAACCCTTCATTGCAAAGTGCTCTGACATCTGCTTCTTCAGATTATTGATCTCATCAATCCTAGCCCCTGCAATAAGCATATCATCCACATACAACAGTAAAATAATATAAGAATTGTCAAAATGCCTGATATAGCAAGAGTGATTTGCCTGACATCTAATGTACCCTGCACTGTGCATGAAATTATCAAATTTCTTGTACCACTGTCTAGGAGCTTGCTTCAGGCCATACAAACTCTTCTTCAGTCTGCAAACTGAACCTTCCTTTCCATATACTACAAACCCCTCAGGCTGGTGCATGTAGATGTCTTCTTCAAGGTCTCCAAGAAGAAAGGCTGTCTTCACATCTAACTGCTCAAGAAATAAATCTTCAGTAGCAATTATAGACAGTACCATCCTGATGGTTGTGATCTTCACCACAGGAGAAAAGATTTCAGAGTAATCAATATCCTGCTTCTGCTGAAAGCCTTTTACAACAAGTCTAGCCTTGTACCTCTTACTGCCATCATGCTCAGTTTTCACCCGGTACACCCACTTGTTGTGTAATGCCTTCTTCCCTGATGGAAGTTCTGTCAACTCCCATGTCTGATTCCCTAGCAGGGAATCTATCTCATCTTTCATGGCCAGCTCCCACTTGCTAGAATTTTCATCTTACAAGGTTTCTTCATAACTCTGCGGTTCTCCACCATCTGTCAACAAAATGTAGTTCAAGGTTGGTAAGAAACGCTGTGGAGGACGTCTAGTCCTAACTGACTTGCAAACTGCAACTGTAGAAGTGGACGGCTCTGAAACTGACTGCGGAATAATAGGAATGGGTGCACTGGACCACTCTCCTCGTCACTCACATCTCTACACTGCACTGTGACCTCTGGTAGGTCATCAAATCTTACGAACTCGGACTCCTGAGAAGCTACTTCAGAAACTGTACTAGACTTGTCCTTGTACACATTCTTCTTATTAAAAATCACATTCCTACTTCTTATGATCTTCCGACCCTGATCATCCCAGAAACGATAGCCAAATGCCTCGTCTCCATAGCTAATGAAATAACATTTCTTTGACTTAGCCTCAAGTTTACTACGAGCATCAGGATTAATAAGAACATAAGAAAGACAACCAAAAGTTTTAAGGTGAGAAAATTTGACCTCTTTCGCTCTAAACCTCCTCAGGCAATTTACAATCTAATGGGATGGATGACCCCCTGTTGATCAAGTAGACGGCAGTGCTGACCTCATCTGCCCAGAAAGTTGGTGGTAGTCCGGCGTGCAATCTCATGCTTCTAGCACGCTCATTTATGGTCCTGTTCATACGCTCTGCAACTCCATTTTGCTGTGGTGTCCCAGGAATGGTCTTCTCCATTCTGATACCCTGAGCTGCACAGTACTCCTTGAACCCACCATCAATGTACTCACCACCATTGTCAGACCTCAAACATTTCAGTTTTAAGTCTGTCTCTGTCTCAACCATGGCCTTCCAAGTTTTGAACACTTTAAATAAGTCAGATTTATGCTTCAAGAAATAAACTCATACCTTCCCACTATGGTCATCAATGAACGTGACATAGTAACGAGAACCTCCAAGAGATGCCACTGGGGAAGGTCCCCACACATCTGTGTGTACAAGATCCAGTTTTCCTGTCTTTGGCGTTCTGCCACTTTTCAAGAAATTGACATTCTTCTATTTCCCCATAATGCAACTCTCACACATACTGAGATCAACTGACTTCAGTTCTGGTAGCTTGCCTCTAGACAGAAGTTCTTTCATACCCTTCTGACTCATATGGCCAAGCCTACAATGCCACAAATCTGCTGTGCTCTTTGCAACAATAGTAGTAATAGTGTTAATTAAACCGGTAGTCATATATAGTGTACCAGTTTTCTTACCCCGAGCCAGTACCAATGCCCCTTTTGTGACCTTCCAGGTGCTATCTGAGAACACTACTGAATGACCACACTCATCGAGCTGCCCAACAGAAATGAGGTTTTTCTTCAACTCAGGAATGTGTCTGACCTTTTGCAAGGTCCATTTATTCTTGTTAGGGAGTGCAATGTCAATGTCTCACATCCCCACCACGTTCAAAGCCTCTCCATCAGCAAGATACACCTTCCCAAAGTCACCTGCAACATAATTCTGCATTAACTCCCGGTGGGAAGATGTATGGAAGGAAGCCCCTGAATCCAGTATCCAGTCATCAACTGGACTATAAACTGCAAGCAATAGTGCATCCTGTACTTCTTCAGTTACAACATTAGCATTATCATTTTCTGTCTTCTTAGGATTTTTGCAGTTTTTCTTTATGTGGCCAGCTTTGCCACAATTCCAGCAAATTGCCTGCTGACCAGGCCTTGACTTGCTCTTGCCCCTGTGCTTTGATTTTGATCTTCCTCTGTTTGAGTTCCTATCTTGTGATCTCCCTCGAGAATCAACATTCAGTGCTGAACTTGAACCCGAGGTCTTGCCAGAATCTTTCCTGCGCACCTCCTCAGCCAAAATCAAATCACGAATATCATCATATTTTAGCTTAGATTTATTGGCAGAATTACTAACAGTCATTCTCATGGCTTCCCAGCTATTTGGCAATGAAGCCAACAATATCAGTGCACGTATCTCATCATCAAATTCAATTTCAACAGACGATAATTGATTTGTGATAGTATTAAAATCATTCAGATGTTGTGCAACAGACATACCATCTGTCATCTTTAAATTGAATAACTTTTTCATCAAGTGTACCTTGTTATTCGCTGACGGCTTTTCATACATACCTGACAAAGCCGTCATGAGATCCGCAGTCGTCTTCTCCTTGATGACGTTGTGTGCAACGGATCTCGACAGGGTTAATCGAATAACCCCTAAAACCTGTCGATCCAACAGATTCCAATCAGCCTCATCCATCTTTTCCGGTCGCTTTCCCAATAATGGAAGATGAAGTTTCTTCCCATAGAGATAGTCCTCTATCTGCATCCTCCAGTAACCAAAATCCGTGCCATCAAACTTCTCGATCCCTGATACATTCACTTCATCTCCAGCCATCGTTTTTCCTCAGATCCGAACCTTGGCTCTTGATACCAATTTTTGTGAAAACGATGACAATAAAGTGAAAAATATGGAATATGAAAGAGAAAATCACACATGACACACAGATATATATGGTTCGGCAAATTGCCTGCGTCCATGGGAGCTGCAGAGGATTTTATTACTCGAGGAATCACACTACAATGGAGGGGTGAAATACTGTTCACCAACAGTGTTGTACAGTACGACCATAAGTGTAGAAAACACATATTTATATTCAAATGGTGGAAAAAGCCCTAGATCTGAAAAATATACGATATTTGCTCGAGCGGCGTATCGAGCGCGCGTCGAGCGAACTCTCTTCCGCAACGGCTCGAGCTCACTGTCGAGCGGACATCGAGCGTTCAACTCTGCCTGACTTCGCTCAAGTGGCTAATGCCTCCACTCGAGCGAACTCCCTTTCCCACGATCACTCGAGCTCACTGTCGAGCAGCTTTCGAGCGTTCGAATCTGCCTGACTTCGCTCGAGCGGCCAAAAGCCGCCACTCGAGCGAAGTGGACCAGACTCCACAATACTCAACACGCACATGTTAACAAAATCTTATTTTATTGAATTTTCTCAGTTTTCGAAGCATTATTACATATGGTTATAGCCATCACTAAACATGTTTTGATAACTTGGAATGAAATTATTTGAAATCCAGGAACAACACCTATGCAAGCCAGTCTTACATCAATAAAACAGAGCTGGAAGAAACCTACAAATAGTCAAGGCCACAATTCGGTGGATTCCACTTAGCCAAGGCTTTCTAGTCCTTGATGCATCCAATAAATACCTTCAAATATTTTTTTTTGGAGAGAGAGAGAGCGAAGGAACCAAAGATTGAGTAATATTCCTGATAAACGAAGAGCGAAATAAGAGAATTACAAGTCGGGAGTGAGAATCATACCGCGGGAAAATTTAGACTTAGGGTTCAAAAACCCATCATCTGTCTCGTTTGAATCTTTCGGAGAGATGGAGGAGGGTGATGAAGGAGAAGGCTGAATATGGAGGAGGAAACTGGGAAGGGGAGCACGAGACGGGTTTCAGAAATCTCTTAGTTTGGTGAATCGACCAAATGATAAAATGCACCGGTTTAGGAAAATTCTTAAATGCACCGTATTAGTTTTTATGTAGACTTCCGCTAGTTATTCGTGCTCAATGTGAGCCAACTCTCCTGCACGAGTTTTTATAAATCCATGTATATATACGATCAATCAAGAAAAATGTGGCATACGGACAATGTCACTTTTTTTACTATTTTTGTACAATTCTTTTGACAACTTTATTTGAATAAAAGAAAGTTATATACAATATTATTTTTTTTATCTCATATTTACTCACTTTTGTCAACAAAAAAATGCACATTATTTACACATTTTATGAGTGTAAATATTATTTCTCATAATTATATATATATATATATAGATAATTAAAATTTTAGTAAAAATCATAACAAGCCAAAATGATCATTTTCAAAGTAAATGTCTTAACTTTTACATAACTGAAATCCACTTTATCAAATATTATAGCGTAAGGTTGCATGTAGTTATAATTTTACATATAAGACTTATATTGTTAGGTTTTTTTAAAAAAATTAAATTTCATAATTTTCAGCATATTAATAACTCACACGTGAATAAGTAAGTTTTTTGTAAATCATTCTTAACTACAAATAGCATTTTTCAATATTAACTCATATCATCTCTCATTTTAAGTCTTAAATCTGAACTAGATTTTTAGAAAATCTTGATCCTTCTTTTCTTTATTATTTTGATAGGTAAGGATATTATCTTATTGCATTTATTTATATATTATTTGCACGAGATTTTGGTACAAGAAAAATGTTTTGATTATGAAGAGATTTTATAAAAATAAATTCACAAACTAACGTAACTTAATGACGTGGTACGTTAAATTATAAAATAATTTTAATATATTATATAAAGTCGTGTCAGTTTGTGAATTTACTTTTATAGAATTTTTTTATGATTATAACACTATATATATATAACTGGGCACAGTTCAACTTTTTTATTTTTTATGTTTTTCTACAGGCATGAATTTGAATTTTAAATCTGTAGACGTTGCGCCAACGGGAACGAAGAGCGCCTCTCGCCTACTCCCCAAGTCTCTGTATATTTCTCATTTTGGATTCATACCTTCTTGCACACGACTAGCCATTTGAAAGAGACACGGGAGAGAAAATGGAGGGAGCAGGAGGGGTAAGGACTGTGGTGTCTGCCATGGATGCATACCAGAAGCTCGAGAAGGTAGGAGAAGGAACGTACGGGAAGGTGTACAGGGCGAAAGAGAAGGCGACCGGGAATATCGTGGCCCTGAAGAAGACTCGCCTTCACGAGGACGAGGAAGGCGTCCCTCCCACTACTCTCCGAGAGGTTTCCATCCTCCGCATGCTCTCCCGCGATCCCCATGTCGTCAGGTATACTCTGTTTGTTTCTCCATTTTTTGACAATCCCGCTTCTTGGTTCCCTTTCAATCGGTTCTTAATATTTGTTTAATGTTAACTTTTAAGTCCTGGGTATTATTTCTGTGGTTCTAGCTGGTATCTAGCTTTTCATTTCCATGGAGATTTGATTATTTTTTGGGGGTTTATTTCGTCAGTTAATTATTTGGGTTGCAACTTCTTTGTTGCTGTGATTTGATCGTCTCTTCTTTGGGTTGTGTTTACAAAATGGGTGTACCTGTTTCTTGTTGGTTTTCTAAAGTCGGTCTTCTTTCTTGAGCATGTTCCTTGTAGCTTTTTACCCTTTTGTGCAAATATTTGGTCTTCTTTCTTGAGCATGTTCCTTGTAGCTTTTCAACCTTTTGTGCAAATATTTATAGATTTTTCCACTTCCAATCTAATGTATCTTGAGCTCATTGTCTGTTTATTGATTTGTAATGGTTGTAGTCTAGTGTTAGAATTATTTTTCTCATGCTATACAGGATCGGGTTCTTTCCAAGTTACATTTTTTTTTTTTTTAATTTAACCTCTCTTCCATTTCTTTCTACTGCTTAAGAGGTCTTAATTTTTTAATTAAACAACGCGCCCAACAGATTGATCGATGTCAAACAAGGTCAGAATAAAGAAGGGAAGACAATACTCTACCTGGTCTTCGAGTACATGGAAACTGATCTAAAAAAATTCATCCGGAGCTTCCGTCAGACCGGAGAGAGCATTCCTGCCAAAACAGTCAAGGTAAATGAATGATTCCGAATAGAAGAAAATCAACACAAGTCGATGATTGAGAAGTCTCACCACACCTCCACCGTGAGAGTAGTATTGTATTTATATTAAAAGATTGTGTACAGAGACTGTATAAGCTATAGCTATACATGGTAATAGACAATTGTGTATGCTAAACAAGGTAAGACTTAACAAATTACAACAGAAAATTACAAGGAGTAAAATCTGCACTATAATCAGTCTGCTACACTCCTGGCATCCATATTTGTCATGCTATCTGTCATACTCTTCTCCATGTCAACAGTTTCCATTTCAGGAATATTTTTGATTGAATGATGAATGTTATCACGAATCACTGTTTGATGGTTGTTTTCCCTCCATCATAATTACAAATGTGTTTGGAAATTGGGGGATGTTTATGCAGAGTTTGATGTTCCAACTTTGCAAGGGTGTTGCTTTTTGCCACGGTCATGGAATCCTACACAGGTAATTTGCCAACTATTTTTTTTCCTTCAAAACGAATCGTTCTAAATGAGTAATCTAGAATTATGGACTCTTTCTCTTTACTGTTTTTATGTTAAGGGATCTGAAACCTCATAATCTCTTGATGGACCCAAAGACAATGATGCTTAAAATAGCAGACCTTGGACTGGCTCGAGCGTACACTGTGCCAATCAAGAAGTATACTCATGAGGTAAAATCATGCTTTTTCATGTCTGTCTTTTATGTTTATCTCAAGTTCTCTTAACTGAATCATAAGTAAAAAATGTGTCTAATTGATGTTCCAGATATTAACTCTTTGGTATAGAGCTCCAGAAGTCCTTCTAGGGTCTACCCATTACTCAACCGCAGTAGATGTGTGGTCTGTTGGCTGTATATTTGGTAAAAGATCCTTATTTATGAGAAACTAGTTTGATCCTCGATTGAATTTGTTCGTCACCATATCAGACATTTGGTTTAACGGTTTATTTATTTCATCTGAGTTGTAGCTGAGCTCCTCACAACGCAAGCACTGTTTCAAGGAGATTCTGAACTGCAGCAGCTCCTTCACATATTCAAGTTTAGTGATGCAACATCTACTCTCAATGTGTCACCCTGGCTTCTGTATTCGTGTGCCAACGTAATTTGTTTTTTCTGGGTTTTTTATGCAGGTTATTAGGTACCCCAAATGACGAAATGTGGCCTGGGGTAAGCAACCTAACTCATTGGCATGAGTACCCCCTATGGAGACCCAAACATCTTTCAACAGCTGTTCCTAACTTGGATCAGGATGGACTGGATCTGTTATCTGTAAGTTGGACCTACTAACCCCTTCAATTGGCCATGCAATGGTTGCTCTAGACAAAAAGATGTAATAATTGACACGCTTAAGACGCTATGTTTTGTAGCAAATGTTGCAGTATGAACCCTCCAGGCGGATCTCAGCAAAGAAAGCTATGGAACATACTTACTTCAATGATCTGGATAAGGACTCACTTTGAACATAAAGCTACCTGGATGGGAAATCTTTCTGCTGGATATTAACAGAAATTCTGTAGAAAACCCAATATGTTTTATGGCAGAATTTGTAATATATGTCATTGCACAGAATCCTCTTAAAATATTTTAATGAACATATGGTTTTCATAACTTTTCTTAGGGCTGTGTTAAACCAAATTTAATTTCACTAGTCTGAATTCCACAATTGATCAGAATGTCTATGAATCTAATTTCACTAGTCTGAGATTTAATTTAATTTAGAGAAATATTATAGCCACAAAAGAATTACACAAAAGTAATCTCATAAACTGATATGACATGATTTGATTCATCAAATTGTAAAGTGTATTGGACAGATTACATGAAACTACCTCAGTTTGTGAGATTATTTTTATATAATTCTTTTGTGGCTGTAGCACTCATCTTTAAAATCTGGTCCGACTTTCTTATTCCAAATACTTCAAAAAAAAAAGTCCAAAATCTGTTGTAAGTCGCACATTCCACAATTGGCTGCAATAATAGATAAGATTGTGGATATATTTAATAAAAAGTGAGACTTCAAGCCACTAGCCAAATGAAGACGGTTGACCATAGAGTAAGTGAAATCGAAGCCAAGGCATAAGTCCACAGCATGATCACAGAACATTCATTCTCTCCTGCTCCAAACAGTTGAGTCATGACTCCTGGCATTTGATATTAGAATTAAAAGGTTTAACAAGGTCCAGATGCAAGTCAATTGAACAAGACTTTAACAAATTCCAAAGTTTTTTGGTTTACGAATTATCAAACCATTCAATATATTTTAAGGCACTATGGCAAAAATTTTCAAGTCACTTTATATCTGAATGAACAGATTTACCTATGCTCATAGCAGGAGGAACTGCATACTGGAGCAAGAGAACGAACCGGTACAATGGATCCGAGTGCAGCAAACCAATTTTATGGGCACCTTTAATAATGAAAATCCCTGTCAAAGGCAGGGCAATATAACGAACGAGTACAATGCCAATGATAAAGGATTTTCGAATTCCTTGGCCTTGCAAACCTGAAAGACAGATATCAGTTGCAACTTCCCTGTTGCAAATGTGGCAAAAGTCCAACAGAAAGTTGGGCTTTGATGTCAAAAGATAGAGCCTCATATCAGTTATTACCTTTGAGAAGGTTTCCACCGATTATCAGGGTGACAGCTGGAATGGCTCCATCTCTGTAGTTGTGAAGAGAGTATTGGGAAACTTAGCAGCAAAGAGAAGTTGAACAACAAAAAGATTCTCATTTTGTGAAATGTAACGATGTAAATAACATGGGCAAAAAATAAAAACCAATTTCTCGTTTGGCACTTCGTCTCAGGAGTAAAATTCTTGTTTCAGCAATTCAATAATAAGAGAAGCGTTTTTACTAATGAATCGATATCAAAATTATGCCATTCTGGATACCTTTCTATTTATGCATTTGAATAATATGATGCAATAGTTTGTATAGGTCATGGAGTAAGTACATTGTGCAGCAAAAGGGATTCATAATGCTCATTCACCCACTTTCACAATAAGCTCTAACATTATATTTGAGGATTGAAAGTGCACATTGAGATATAAAATGTGCTGAATTCTACAAATTCATTCAATTAACCAACAAATATCTATTACCTACATCCTGAAAAAAGATAATGACCAATATATCCAGAGTTTAACAGATTTAGGGCATGAGTTTTATACCCCAACAAGAGGGCAGAGTCTTGGATAACACGAAGAGGAGCACCTTCACCAATCATTAACCTTTGGATCTCGGGGATGAGTCCAATTACAAACCCAACAATCTACACGAGAAAAGAGCATGAGGTCAATGTGTCCATAACTAAGCAAAAGTTTGGATTAAATATACCAGCCTCCCCACTAGCAAAGAAAACCAGCACAATCCAATTTAGAAAAGAAGTCATGGCTGGCATGGGCATACTTGGGAGTCAAACATTCTGATGGGGACATAGGGTGTACTCCAGATTGGAGGCACAGTGACACCAGACATGAGACAACATGCTTTCACATATTTGGTTATAATCTGATCACCTAGTGCTATTTCAAAGCTCCAATGAAGTTTATACATTCACCTAGGGCCAGGACATAGCACATGGCATGTTATAGATGTGAATATTTATTCTATATGGAAGTTGGAAACATAATATATCTCATTCCACTAATTGTATAACTCATTCTTCTGTAAAATGCAAAGTACATCCCCCAAGGAGAATCAAATTAGTTTTGTTTATGACAGCTAATTTAGAACCAGATCTACCCAAGGAAACAGTGCTAAAAGTACATGAAAAGGGATTAGATTAAAACAAGCAGTTCAGTGGTCATACCGCTGCAATAGTTGAAGGGTTAAGTATTGCGCTCAGATTAGTTTTTCTGAACAGCATTGATATATTTTGCTTTACTTTATCTGTAACTGAAACCTGAAATTGACTTCAATAAATAATGAAATCACAGAATACCTTCTCTGAATGAGAATACTACAATAAACCATATACCAGTGCAAAGAATTTACTAGATCTACCATAATGAATCGTACAGAAAAAAGTAAAATCTTAACTATTCTGGAATGAAAATTTATAAAAGAAAGTCATGCTAAGACAACACTTTTTCTGCAAAAATAGGTTTGTTCTTCACATGCAGCCAACAGGGCTCCAAGACTGAGTCAGGTTGTCTAATATCCCAATTGAAACCATCAACTCAATACCAGAATACCCCAAAAAGAAAAAGAGAGAGACATAATTTTCACATAATGTACCAATAAGAAGTAAAGCTCTCCACTTGCTGCATCTCAAATAGAAGAAGAAATCGTCCTGTAAGGGACCTTAACATGAAACCTGGTGAATCTCAGTATCTGTATTTGCAATTATTTTGACAAGAAAAAAATTAATCCAAATGAATTGTAAGTTTCAAAATTGTAGCTAAATGCTGAAAGCCCCTTTCAGGCCTCTCCTGAGTTTGCTACAAGAATTCCTCAAATTGTTAGACATGTGGGACAGTTTATGGCCAGGGTTGCAACTAGGATGAAATAACGCCAAAGAATATTTAATGTAAGAAGCAATATACAGATAAAAAGCTAACCATATTGATGCTGGAGACAACCTCAGGTTTCGCTACAGATCTACTGCAGGGAACTGCACATTGATGATCTTCGTTGTCCTCAGCTATCATGTCCTTGGAGGAAGAAGGTAGCGGCTCTATACAACTCTCTAGGTCTGATGTGGAGGATTCTTTGGAAGGCATACTGATAGAGATTTCACTTACTTCTGAACCTTTGGTGCTTCTCCTTGAAAATATCCGTATGATATTATACACGTAAGACCACATATAAATGCTTCCCAACTGAAGTGTCATAGCAAACAATTGCTCAAATTACATAGTTAAACAGGGTAAGATGTACTGAAACAAATGCTCACATTTCATATATTAGGACAACAAAATTCTAAACTGAAGGCGAAAATGTATACCATATGATTATTTAAATCTCAATTGGATAAACTTTCTCTTTTATGAGATACCAACCACAATAGAAAACATTCTCAATTTGTTGGGCTAGAGTCTTACTGAGACGATTTTTTTTATTACAGACCACCCAAGAGTTGGCATATATATACTAAAATTTGATGGTGGTTATTATATAGTAAAAGTGGTTATAAACACCTTAAAATTCACAAGAAGCAACTAGCAAGATCATCTGATATCCTTCACCTTTGGAATCCAAGCAAAATATTATAAATAACTTCAGAGTTCCGTCCAGAAAAAGAAATGCAATAAAAGGAAAGGGAAATACCGCCATTGAAAGTGAAACATAACCCATTCCATTTGTTTGACAGACATCAGGTGCTCCAAACGGCCCTCCTTTTTCTTTACAAATAGACGGGATTATAATCAACAGAATGGTCCCTAAATTTCCTGTTCACATAAGGGGAAAAAGTGATTTATAACATAGTACATGTAGAATAATAGCACTTCATTGAATTACATCCTCGAATAAAATTAGTGTACTATGAAGATGAAACGATACAGAATTTTTTTGGACGTAATTACTTTAGCTATGTTTTTCACCAAAGAAAATAAAAAAACAAGTCATAAAAAAAGTTGAGACAAAAAAATCTTGTTTGTTGCTTCTTGTCAAGGTAATCAGCCTCTACAACCCCAACGACTCTACTATGCATGGATAAGTTAAGCCATCATTGGTGCAATAAGCCGATGGTAAGTGAGATTGATAACCCTTCAAGGGTAATCCAGCTTTCGAAAGCCAGGACAGAACCTCCTCCAATGACTGATTAAACTTCTGATTGCAAGAGTGAGTAAGCAGGTGAAATCAAATCAAATCTTCCTTAAAAATTGCATTCTGTGTCCATTATCAATTTCTTAGATACTATGGAACGTTTAATGAAAGGATTGCTGCACTTCTGATCGTCTAGTTATTTTGAGCAATAAGGAAAGGAAGTATCTATATCTTTGTGTGTGTGTGTGTGTGTGTGTGTGTTTACCTGCAGAGCAGCAACCCAATATGAGGCCTCTCAGGTGTGGAGGAGCTCTTGTAACCAGGATAACTATCCATCCAAGAATAGAACCAATAATAAATGTGATGAGGATATTGATTGGCATAAACCACCTACACACCCAACCAAATTCACTTCAAAATACTAGAATTGTAATACTCAAAAAAGAATTGAATTTTCTTTTTCCAGTGAGCTTCGGCATAGGTTAAAATGGACTGGGAGCTGAAATCACATCTCAACCATGCTCTTGCTTGTTATTGTTTGGGCCAAGCTGGAGGCTACAAGGGCTGGACAAAATACATAGAATGCAACCTGTTAACAAACAAAGAATACTCTACTAAGAGACTGCACAGTGCATTTAATCAATAATGCTTGTGAAACAACATAGAAATGAACCAACGAACAACTAACAGTATTTAAATGCTTCCTAGCATCTTCCCCCAAAATATCGATACCATCTCGAGCAAGATAAGCCCCAAGTCCGGTAATCAGGAGCAGTTTCAAGATAGGAACTGATGCTGTGATGAAGAGCTGCAAAAGCTTCATGTTGAGATCCCCTCACAACCTTGAAAACGACCTTCACCAACCACACCAAAAGCCAATATTATGAAAAATGCCTTGAGAGAGAGAGAGTTCAGATTAATTGACTGCTGTCTGAAACACAAATGATTCCAACAATAAAACGGAAAAATACCCAAAATGGCTAAATCATTCATACATATAACAAAATGCCAACACCTGCTGCTCGCTCGAACAATAGGGGTACAAAGGAATCACATGGAATTACCCGATGGCTTATTTAAAAGCCTTTTCGATTCTCATAAGGTTAAATCCCAGCTTCTATTGAACAAAACTGCATATCTAGTTCAAGTATCACAGGAACATTTGCTTGGAATAGCTGTGGAGGATTCATTTCTTTGTAAGATGGTCTAAAGATTAAAAAGGACAACGATTACAGGCATGCACAAATAGTTTCATATATTATATATCCAGCTTCGAGATTTTGAATTAAATATCGATAAAACAAACCAAAAGCTGCAAAACATTTATGGATTCCCAAACGGACTAAGTAAGAAAGGTTGCATATATTGAGTACGAAACGATACAGAAAACTTGAAACGTGTGAGTCCAACCAGCTAACTCTTCAACACGAGAGAGAGAGACACCTCAAAAGAACCTCTTATTTCCTCGGCTCTATGTCATCCATGCAACGATCCCACGTGTGAAGAACTCAAAGAAGGCAATGAGGTTTTTATAAGAGAACCCAGAGAACATAACATAGGCAAAGAAACGAGGAGAAGCCTAACTAGCAAATCGGACGTCTCACATGACTGAGTCTAGAACCGTGTCATGTCTAGATTCTAGGGAAGTACACAGTGAATTACTTTCGAAATGTTTTATTTTGTTGTTATCTATCCATTACTACAACAAAGCAAGCAAATCTTTTTGTAAAATATTGCACCTAATATTTTTTAAACCAAAGAATAATGATAAACCAGAGCCTAATCCGATCCACAATACTATAATAATTACGAATAATGCTGGGTGCTATTTAGCTCTAAAAGATTGGAGAGAGATACATATTTTCACTCACAAAAGAAGTTAAAAAGAGTTTCATAAGCCTTGGGATTTAGGTAGGTGAAGGAGCTCCCACTGTCTTTAATTCCAGCTGTCTTCCCTCCAAATATCAGTTCAGCAAACCTCGGTGATGAGCAATGTTCGCTGAGATACATCACGAGTACTGCAATATATAAGAAGAAGAAGAAGAAGAAAATGTCATCCCATCCGAGCATATGTTCCAACTACAACTAATATCCGAGGATTTCGAGCATATATGTCTAAGCCATCTCATGAGTATATATTCCGACCATCCGCGCGAATAAATATTTCGAACATATATTTCGATCATCTGAGCATATGCTCCGGCCATTCGAAAATGTACTTAGATTATCGATCCAAGCATATTAATTATCAACTATCTAAGTAAATGTTTTAACCATCCGAACATTGTATGTCAATCATGCATCCTCGTTGAACATGTGTGCACTTCGTTCGTGCATATGTACCCGGCCATTAAGCCGAACATATATTCCGACCATCCGAGTATCTTTTTCAGTTAGTTTTATTATAGATATCCAAATGAAAATTTCTACAAATTACTCCGCTTCCATCCCACTGTGATGAGGTCTCATTGTTTATCAACATTTGAGTTTCTTCCTTAAAAATATAAGAGTAATGTTATATATCACACTATCATCCTAGCGATAATTTTTATCACACTATATAAGATACGGCACAAATATCATCCAATGATAATTCAAGGTCGGCTCAATAGATTGTAGGGCCTAAGACGAGAATTTTGAGTAAGACCTTTTATTATTTTAAAAACTAAAATTCAGTAAACATATTTTAATTTCATTTTTTACATTACAATTTTATTTAAAAACTATTCCTATCGTTTTAAAACATAAAATTACTATCTAAGATTTAATACCCTATTCTCAATTAATAACAAACTTAATCTTTGTTAGAAAATTATTAGTTTAAAGAAGATTTTATCAAATTTAGTTTTTCAGTTGCTCTTACCTCTTCAAAGGATTATACCAAATATATATATAAACACTTAAAAATTAAATTTTTCTATTTATAATTTTCATATTTTATATTAAAATAATAATGACAAAAGACAAGTGCATGTATTCTTAAAAAGAGAGTATGTGAAATAATTATTATATAGAAATATTTTTAAAACAAATAATGCAATAAGATGTATTTGATGCTTTTAATTATCTTCTCTGATTGAGTTAATTAATTTCTTTTCTAAATATTGGGGATTTCTTTTTCTTTTCTTTTTTTTATATTTGGGATTATTTCAGGCTGCTCGGGGATGATCTAAGAGTGATAACAGTGACACTTTTTATATGATGTAATAGAAATATGTATAATTGGTAGTATAATTACTCTATTCAAATAATTTTAGTTCATACAAACATTTTTTTTATCATCTAATTTTTATTTAAAGGGCTCTTCAATACACAAAAGATACTTCAATCTTACTGCTTTCCAAAATAGCTAACCAGAAATTTCGTCATCTTTCATTCATAAATTTTTTTCTTCTTCTATTGTATCAAATGACCATAAATTTAAAATAATTTGGAAGGCCATAGAATTTTAAAGGTCGAAAATACTTCGTATTATTTTTCTCTGTAATATTTCATCTTCTTTCATAAATAACATTTTGTCTTCTTTTATTTATATATATTACATTAAAATTAGTAATCGAAGAAGACCATATTTAAATAACTAATTCACATAATCAAGTTATAAATAAAATTAAAAGAAAATAAAACTAATAATTAATAATCATATTCAGTGTGATGCACAGGTGCCATGCACAATCGGAAAGAACTCCCCATCTTGAACAGGAAGAAAGAGGTGTAACATGGAAAGCGAAAATATATATTTGAGTAATGCTATATATAATGGTAGAGTGTGCAAGTACCCTATAATTCTTTTAAAAAAGAATAAAGTCTACTATTAAAGAAATTAATTTTTTTCATGTGGTTCTCATGTTTAGATGGTCTTAGTTATATATGTATGGAGTACACAAACGCCGTACATTCGCTTTAAAATAGAGTATGATCTACTATTAAAAAATTAATTTCTTTTTATATAGGACTCATATTTATTCACTATTTTCAAAATGATTGCATGGCGTTTGCACAATCACGACTGCAAATATCATTTCTCATATCCAATTACAGCTGGATTTGCTCATAATTTAATCACACACTGAGATGCCCAGCCACATATTTTTTTTTTCAAACACCAGAAATATAGAAAAAAGAAATGGCACAGCTTTGCTATCTATACCTTGCTTAGTATAAATATTGGAGAAAAAGAAGTGTTTTAAGTGCGGTAGACAAGGGCATTATCTCATCAGCTGTGTAATGTTGGCGGCATGTGCATGGATTATGGATTCCTGAGGTGGATCACCATGACTGTGTTGTGTGTCAAGGTACCTAGTGCAGGATCCACACATATAATACGCAAATGCTGCACACTCTTATCGAAAAAAGTTCATAAAAATAATTGCTACAACCTAGGATGAAAAAAGATTGTGAACTGTGTCTTAATTTTTTACTTCGATTGGTTGCAAGGAAAGTCTTGCAAGAAATTAGCTCTCAGTCATAATCAGCTAAAGAGATGTGCAAAATGGTGTTTCCCCAAAACCATGATTTCTTAATAGTTATGTGAATTATGTAGAGTAGTTCAATTTCTCATGATGGTGAAATGCATTAATATCCTATTAGAACCACAAAAGAGTTTCCTCTCATGAAGTTGTTGTTTTATTCTACATTCATGCACCAGTACATTCTCTAATTGAAATGAAAATAGCACTACCTAATTGAAAGTGAAATAGTAGAGTTTTTTTTTTTTTTTAATGCAAGCACATATTGCCTTGATTCTGGCCATTTTGCTTCTATCATTTTCTACATTCATGAAGTTGAGAGGATGATGGGCGAGCAACTGGTTTTTTGGGAACAAAAAGGGCAGCTCAAGAACAAATCGGACATCCGACTTCAAAATTTTATTTTTTATTTATTTTTAAAAATGAGCCAATGTCAAGCTGCCACGTCACCCAAAATTGTAAATGGGTTGTATACTCATTGCAAGGGTATCATTTTTCGATAATTATTCCTTATATTCTTTCTAATCATGTTGATAATTAGACTTCAATATTGATTTTATCAAATAGGACCATAAATTTGTTCAAAGGAATTCACAGCACAATAAAACTGGTTTTAGTAAATCCAAGCTTTTTTATGAATCTAATCGTAGTGGGCTTTCATAGATAAAGGAGTTCTTATAATTTGTTTATCCAAACGGAATTATTAATTTAAGTTGAAGTCCACATTACTCATGTGTTTCATTTATTGTAGTGGAATACACATTGTATTTATAATAAGCATTTGACTTTAAAATAGTATAGAAAAGCTGAATCCCACTTTCATTATTGTAGCATATAAGCCTCATTTGAACTAAAGTCGTTTGCCTATGTCATTCAGCCTCAAACTCCGAATGGGAGTCACAATGTCAGATGGCGGCAAACCCAAAATAGTAAAAAAGAAGTAACCATTGACAAAAGCTAATAGCAACTCATGAAAGAAAGCAGAGGAAAACGTCAGAAAATGCTAATGCAATTATAAACACCCAACTCAGAGACCACGAATTGCCGTTCCCATTGGCATTCGCAAAACAGAGACGTATACTACTTGGCACCCGCTCGGTGCATAAAGAGAAAAGACAGGAGACGTAACCCAGCACAAAGGAGGCCGCCCATTTTTAGGATGGAGCCAGACGGGCATCCCCTGCTGCTAATCTCAGCAATCTTCATCTGTTTTGGCCAATCAAAATAAAACAAGTCTTATTATTAAAGGACCACTAGAGACAGAAATTTTACAAAAAAAAACACATTAATATGACGCACTACCATGTCTCCCCCCCCCCCCCCTGCTTTCTCTCATCAACTATGTCTGCCCCTAGGGTAGTTCTCCGGCCAACAGACGGCAATCATCAGCCACACTAGCCGCGACCACCCCGGCCACGACACAGTACACAAGACAGCAAGCTCACGGCACTGTCGTGAGCTCCCATGTCCCTGCCAAAGGTGCCACTTGAACTGCCTGCGACTTTTGTCCACCTTAAGGTGGTCCCCATGCAAGCCGCAACCACCACCCGGCCATGACACAATGGACCACGATACAATGAACAAAACGTGCACAGCCATTGACAGCGCCGCCGGGGGGGGGGGGGGGGGGGGGGAGGGGAGGGAGAGGCACGACCAAAAGCAAAAGGGAGGGGGGAGAGAGACGTGCCACATCATTGTGGAATCCCTTTACATGATTCCTTTATGTATATGGTGTTTTTTATTATTATTATTAAACCATTATTTCCACTTTCTCCTTCCTCAAAAGGTTAAATTTATTAAAAAAATATTAAACCATTATTTTAAGTAAATAATTCAAGGCCTGATTCCAAAGGGAGCAGCAGCAGCAGCCGCCTTCTGAGACAAGCGGATTAATCTATTGTAATACCAACACCATGTGAAACCATTCCTCCACCACAATACAAATAACCCATCAAAAATCCTCTGCAGAAAGCATGCCAGATTGCCAATAAGCTATCCAACATATAGTGATTATGCATGCTGCCCCCTCTACTACTTCTTCTGGACCTCCTTTCATATATATCTCCCTCCCTCCTACGCTTCCAGAGCCCTTGGTAACCTGTGGCTGAACCAATTTCTGAGAGCTTAAATCAAACCTCAATGCATGTAAATTAAAATAACCATTAGAAATTTGTCCTGTCGGTAGCTTGGGCTGAAATAGAGAAACAAAGCATTAGCGAAACTTCAATTGAAACTACCATTCATAACAATCATTTCTATGAAAAGAGAAACAGAAACCATTAACAATTTCATCACACACCAATATCTCAATTAACCATTCCATCAGTCAGATAAGAATATCCATTTGCGAAAAGAGAACCAAACCAAAAGCATCTTCAACAATAGGGGTCAGTCGTTACATTCCCAAAGTTCACAAAAATAATGGTAACATATTCTAGGCATGAGGTGATTATTATTGTGAAGAGATTAGACAACTTTTTATAAAGTACGCATACGATATAGGCATCCATTCTAAGGTTAGCCAAGCCAATTCAATCTAAAGATCACTTTTATGGAACCCAAACCAACAAGTGGATATCTTCTTACTAGCAGGCATCGTGTTGATATATAACCATAACAAAGTTGCAAATATAGCAACAATTGGCTCCAGGAATGTTTCCCGACTGTAGACCTGAAAAACCAAGAACAACATAGTTAAATCTACAACATAATACCAGATATCCCAAAATATCTTATTTTTTAATGAGAATTGGAGATCCCAAAACTCAAGAGAACAACACAAATGATACAAAGCATGGTTCAAAACGCGTAACTCTATACTTAACAACGTGAACATGAGGGAAGTGTCGCACCATAACCTCCATCTCTTTCACAGCCACGATAGCAAAGGTAAGAGGCAGAGACAATATTGGACATGCGAGCATGGGCTTAAAACATCCCTCGTGCCATAAGAAAAGAAAAAATCAAACGGGTCGAAAACAATGTAGAAATCAGAAACAAATCCATAAATTTTATAGCACATCCAAGACACAACAAGATATGACAATGGTGAGGGAGGGAGGAATGGAAATCGGGCAAACTATATGCTTTTGACTCATAATCCACAAGTCTACTTGAAGCTGTGAACAAAAAAGGAGGGAAGACAAGTAGTATAGAAGATTGTATGAGCGATTTCTTTGTGTTGAGCCTGTGTCGTTACAGGTATTTCAAGTGGTTGATGACTCTGCATATCCCCGTCACATCGCGCTTAACCGAGAAAACAAAATTTGATTAAGTAACCGAGAAATAAAATGGAAGTTGGAACTCAACCTAGATATAACATAAGCAGGTAAAGATATCTCTACAATGGTTGTACGAATTGCAATCATGTTCTTACCCTTACAGAACTTGGTATCTGCCAGGTTGAGCTCCACCAGGTAGTTGTAATGCCTGGTTAGTGATGTCTTCCAAAACGCGTTTTAATTCTGATTTAGCTCTCTTCACAGACTGTTCAGTAGGGCCCTCAATGAACAAGTAAAGCTTACGTTCTCCTGGTCCTGCCACCTTACCTGACGGGAAATACTGCCCCCTGGTAGTAATAGCAGCTCCAGTCCACTCCGAAATAGGGCCCAAAGTTTCCTTGTGGGTAACCTTCCATCGGGCATTCTGGGGAAAATCGTTTATCTCCAATTCTGCCTCATAGTGTTCCGGCATGGCATCAGCTTGAATTTTTGCCAAATTTTGCTGCAAGTTGAGAGCAGCAGCAATGGCTGCTGCTCGAGCTGCCCCCGCAGCGTCATTGGCAACAACAGGCAGGCCAGTCCCAGTCACAACTGCTGTCGTTCCAGGAATTGTTAGACCCATTACGCCTGGCAGTGTAACAGGCAGTCCACCATTGGGAAGCAGTTGGGCAGCAGGGACAGGCGTTGGCATAGAAGGTGTACTGACTTTGGAGGCAGCAGCGATTATATGAGCTAAGGCAGCCTGCTGCGATATGTCACCACCTGCCTTCCTTATACCTTCATCTTCATCTTCTGAGTCTGTCTTGTCCTCCTCAAAACCATATTCTTTGGCCTGTGCTTTCTTTGCTGCTCTCCTCACTTCATCTTCCTCTTCATTGAATTTAAATCCACTTCCACCATAACCAGTCCCATGGGCTTGCTCAAGTCCCTGATTTACTTTTGCCATAAAACTATCAGAAAGAGCTTTCAGGTCATCGGGAACAGCTTGCTCAGAGAGTTCCAATGCCTTTACAAGATCCGGTGCATATCTTGCATCGTCCTCAGAGATAAATGTGATAGCACAGCCTTTCCGACCAGCTCGACCTGTACGACCAACACGGTGGACATAGTCTTCATAGTGGTTTGGAACGTCAAAGTTGATCACCAATTCAAGCTCCTTCACGTCTAACCCCCTGGCAGCAATACTTGTTGCAATCAACAAATTGCAAACGTTGCTTTTAAAGTCAGAAATGGTGGATTCTCTATCTGTCTGATCCTTAGCCCCATGCAGTGAGAGGCAAGGATAACCATGCCTGAGGAGATCCTTAAACAAAGCATCACACTTCTCTTGTGAGTGGACAAAAATCAAAATTTTTCCCTTCTCATACCATTCACCAAGTAATTCCAACAATCTAAAGAACCTCTCATTTTCAGGCCTCACCTCAACCAACTGCGTTATGTCCTTGTTCACAACACTTCTACCACCGACTTGTATCTCTACAGGCTTGTTTAACACTTTCCGCGCCAATACTTCAACTTGGCGGGGGAATGTGGCAGAGAAGAGTACTGTTTGGCGATCTGGCCGAATATTTTGCACAATTCGAGTAATTTGGGGTTCAAAACCCATGTCAAACATTCGATCAGCTTCATCCATGACCAAATAAGTGACTCTACGCAGATTTGTGATTTTCCCCCCACTGGTGCAAAGTATGTCAATCATCCTACCTGGAGTACATACAACAATTTCAGTGCCCCGTTTTAAATCACTAATTTGTTGGGCAACACCAGAACCTCCATATACAGGCACACACCCGATGCCAAGCACTTTTGTAAACTTCTTTATATCACTGTGGATCTGCTGTACAAGCTCCCTTGTAGGGGCCATTATTAGCCCAATAGGTCCATCTCCAGCTACCACAGGCGGCTGGTCCTTGATATGCCTCAACATTGGCAGCACAAACGCAAGGGTTTTGCCCGAGCCAGTTTTGGCAATGCCAATGCAGTCTCGACCACTCATAATTATAGGCAGAGCCTGAGCTTGAATTGGCATTGGCTTTTCATAGTCAAGCTTCTTTATTGTCTCCAAGATTTTACCTGTAAGTCCAGTTTGGTGCCATGTTTTGACCGGCTTTGGCACATCCTTACCGTGTATCTTCAATTCCAATTGTTTCCGGTAAGCAGCAACGTCTTCAGAAGTCATCTTTGATGTCTCTTTCACTTCAATGTAGAAATTTTTCCGGAATGGTTGATAATCAATCTTCGAGTGGTCAACTATTGAAAGCTTCTCCGCTTTTGTCTTCTTCACCCTTTTCATGAACTCATCATCGTCTTCATCATCCAAAGTATCCTCATCATTATCAGGGTCACCATAATCTGACTCGGAATCTTCGCCCTGCATTATTCGACCCATAGATTTATTTGAAGTCTTCCGTGGCTGTTGACCGTTACTTCCTTCATGCTTCTTATCTTTGTTATTCAAGTCAACAATCTTATCATTAGCATTTGAAGGAGCCAAACTATCTTTTAGCTTCTCAACCTCAGGCAACACCATAGAATTCATGAAGGCATCCAATGGATCGATTTCATCATCCTCGGCAGAAACATCAACCACCTCCTGTGAAGCGGATGTCACGTTTCCATTGTGAGAATCAACCAACACTGAATCACCAGCTTGTTCGGTTGTAGGCTTGGCATCTTCATCAACATCCATGTCAGTCTCCAATTTTCCCGGTGCTTCTTCATCGTCAGATTCCCCTTCAAGAGTCCAGGTCTTGCCAGACATAGGTTCATCAGCATCTGCTTCCCCACGTTTTTCTCTCTCAGCTTCTTCCTTCACTCTCCTCAACTCTTGCCACTCCTGCACTCTCCTCCTTCGCTTCTCCATTTCCTCATCCAATCTCTTCTGCTCGTCCTCTAACTCCTCTTCACGTGTCGCTTTCTTCTCTATCTTCTCCGAGTCATCATCACCGCTCTTTCTCCTTGAGATCTCTTCACTGTCATCCCTGTGTTTGCGAGGCCTACTGCTACTCCGTTCACGATCTCTCTCCCTGTGATCACCGTCATCTCTCCTATGCCGCTTCCTATCACGCTCCCTGTGCTCATCCTCGTCATTGCTGTCATCACTATCAGCTGCTCGCCGCTTCTCCCTGTCACGCATTCTCCTCTCCTTCTCTCTTTCCTTCTCTCTCTCTCTTTCACGCTCCCTCCTTTCCCTTTCCTTCTCTCTTCCCCTCTCCCTCTCCCTCTCCTCTCTATCACGTTCTCTCTTCTCTCGTTCCCTTTCCCTTTCCCTCTCCTTTTCTTTCTCCCTCGCCCTCTCCCTCTTCTCTTTCTCTCTCTCTTTCTCTCTCTCCCTCTCTCTATCTTCCCTCTCTTTTTCCCTCTTCTTATCTCTCGCTCTTTCCTTCTCATCATCCCGACTCCGCGTTCTATGCTTCTCCCTCTCCCTCTCCCTCTCCCTATCATACTTTCCATCAGAATCACTACTCCTCTCTCTCTCGGATCGCCGACTATCACGATTCCTCTTCTCCTTGTGCTTATCCCCGTTCCTCTCCTTATCTCTTTCTTTATCCCGGTCCCGGTGGCTCCGCTTCAAATCCTCCTCGCTCCTCTCCGAATCCTCCCTCCTAGACTTACGTTTCCCCTCATCCATTGCTTCTTCCTACTGAATTTACAGATCAAAACTCACAAACAAACAAGCTAGAAATCATATAATTAGGCCGAAAACTGTAAGCTAATCTTATTAAAAAGGAATTACGAGCGGCTGAGTTTATGAGAGACCTGAATCAAAGATACCAAAGTGAAATACGACAAAGAAAAATCTTCAGCAGGAGAAAATCTAGAAAAACCGCGAAGTCAAACTCCCTAGCATTGAAAAATTCGAATAAGAGAGAATCGAGTAGAGCAATGAATGCAGATAGAAATTTCGCAAACCCTAACCTCCCCGTTTTGGTCGAATAAATAAGCGGGCAGCGTAAAGAGGGAGAACGCCCACGTCGCGATGGGACGGACCCCGTTGGATTGATTGTTGGACTGCGTTAACTAACAAGTAATGGGCTGTTTACCGTAGCCCAATTCAAGTTCTGAATACTTGGAACTCTTTATTTTTTTTTATTTTTTATTTTTAAAAATTCTGTGTACAATCACTTTTGTATAATCTTTACACATTCTACTAATATGATTAGTTACATTAATTTTCTAATATAAAATAATTATTTTGATCAATCACATCAATAAAATATGTAATGAATATACAAAAATAATTGTACGTAATATAACTTCTTTTTTTTATACATGGGAAGGGGGATTCGTTCTTTGGTTCTCTTAATAACAAATCAAGGTGTTGTCAATTAAGGACAAAGTATTTGGCAATGGCCAATCTTGTTTTAGAGAAAGAAACTCTCTCATCTCTCTAGAACCTAAAAAAGAAAATCTCCCCAAAGGAAGGTGGGAGCCTCGGATCCTCCCTCCCGCTCCTTTCTTTGTTTTGTTAGTTATCTTTCTTTTTGTTTTTCCAGTCCTTGTTAGTTTAGATTTGGTATGGCTAATAAGATGAGATGGTCTCTAGTCTTCATGGTTGTGGCGCAAGGTGTTAGGGGTTGAGGTCCAGATGCTTTAAGGGAGAGGTGTCTGTTCTCGAGGCCATAGAGCGGCGACTAAAGGCATGATCTGCTCGATCCTGAGAGGTCCAGACTTGAGATGGCCCCTAGCTCTATTCTAGTCATGGCCACGATGTATGAGCTGATGGAGATGGAATGAAGACGAGGTGGCCCACGGCGTCCAAGTTTGTGCTGGTCAAAAGTAAATGAAGTGCCAAAGAAGTGCATGGAGATGGAATGAAAAGGAAGTTGTCCTGTATTTTTCTCTGTCGACATACGATACCGGAGAGCAAAGCTTTCTCTATGGCCTGCAGAGGACCGCTAAAGAGCATGCATGTATTCGGAGTTTTCGAACAACGTGGAGGAGCTTGGAGCCGTGAGCAGTCCTTGCATTTCAGATGGCGTGGAGGAGCTTAGAGCCGTGAGCTTGGAGAAGAAGTGCTTTCTTTGCAATTGGTGGTCTTTCCACCTGGATGGAGGGAGGGTGCCGCATGGAGAGGGAGCAGCAGCAGCAGGAAGCGATGAAACCCCAAGTGGCTCTCCCATTGGGATGGATTGTTTTTTTTTTTTTTTTTTTTTTTAGGGCTGCGTCCAATGTGTTTTTTAAGTGGTGTTTTTTGGTTGTATTTTGTTCTTTTAGTTTGTTTTAAACAGCAATAGTAAGCATTGTCTCTAGGACCGAGGGTCCGTAGAGTTTTGTACTCCACTCATTGGGAGGTGGAGTTGTGTGGGTTGTCTTAGACGGTGGTCTAAGAAAGAGTTAAGTCTCTCAGATGATTAGTTTGGAGGCCTATCTCTCAGATGGTTAGTTTGGAGGTGTTGGATAAGACTCTGTCAGCTGCAAAGAAATTTGTGGGTTGAAGAGAGTGAAAATGTTAGAATTTGACTTGTATTTTGGAGCTTAAAAGTTGTAATTGTCCACTTTAATGATAAATGGAACAATGTTTCATTTTCAAAAAAAAAAAAATATGTTGTCAATTGATCCAATGGATCTTGGCACTTGGACTTGTTATTTTATAACAACTAACGAGAAGTATTATATTTATAAAAATATATAGAACTTATGCAATGAATCTTGATAGAGTAAATCTATAAAGCAACATAGTTTGTAGTTTGATGTGGTACATAAAATTATAAAATTATTTCTATCATAAAATGGATCTAACAAATTATATGAAATTACGTCAATTTGTGAATTTATTTTTATATAATTCATTTATGTTTTTAGCACTTCTCTTATATGGTTAAATTTGATATATATATCATATCTACTCAGACTATTTGCTAATAAAAATAATTTTAAAATTTAATGTATCACCACCAATCACGTTAATTTATAAAGTTTATTTATCTAAGACCTCTTTGCGATCGAAACAAACACTACATTCCTCGTAACACCCTAAGTGTAGCTATGGAGTAATATTGTTAATGTAATAGATAGATCATGCTGTAGGCCTACAACATCAACCATAAAAACAATTTATAAATCATTAGCATGACAAGAATATTTCGTCTGAAATGTTACAACTATAATTTATTTTCTAATTAATACAATTATAAGATCTTGGACATGTATATATAAATGATAGCAAATTTTGAATCTCTCTATATTTTTGCCCATAAAGAAAATCTCAATTTTTATTCATATATAGTCTATCATATGTGATTTGATAAATATAACAAGATAATAAGGCACGTATCAAAATCCCCACCATATTAATTAATATAAAATATATACAGCTTATTATAATTTTTGGGTGCGTTACAATCTTAAAATATACAAGTTTCATTTTATGTGGACGGTGATGATGATGGTTAGTTGTTAATTAATAAAAATTAATAAAAAATTTATGTACTCTTTTATGCATAATATTGATATGATTGGTTGTATATTAAAAAAATTAATATAACTAATCATATTAATAAAATACATAAAAAATATATAAAAATAATTATTCGTAACATTACTCATTATATGAAAATTAATTAATTCGTGAAATTAATTAAGCATTATCCAACAACTAATTATTATATATAATAATTTGGAGCACAAAATTGGCGGGCAGACCGGATCAAACTCAATTAATTAGTATGGTACGGTCTATCAAACATTACTTCTATCCCATGCTAGCCAATCTGCAGATAGCCCAGTGGACTATCTCTCTCTCTCACACACACAAAAATATATATGTATATATTTACGAGAAAGTTCATGACGTGCATCATGATGATGATGATGATGATGAGGAATTGGTGCAGTGCAAAATGGAAAAATGATCGGCCTGATCATGATGATTCCAACGTCACTCAACATGAGTACTACTACTGCACCTGCATGATCATCTTTTAAATATATATAGTAATTATTCCTCCTCACTTCTTCATTTATACTTCATTTTTATATGAGCATTATTACTCATAAATTCTATACACTATATATTTCATATTTTTTATTTTTTTTATTTTTTTTTAGATTTTTTCTTTTTAAAATATTTCAATTTTTCTATTTATTATTTATATATGAAACATTTGATAAAAGAAAAAATTAAAAAAATTAAAAAAAATAGATAATGTATGTTGTAGGAGCTTATGTTTAGAATTTTTCTTCCTATATTCATAGATTACTATATACATATGGAGAAAAAATTATAGAAAATGAGGTAAAAATAATGTTAGGGAATCATATAATGGAATTTTCTCCATACAATTAATTAGGTCAAAGGCGGATGATCTAAATCTGTTGTAAGTTCAAGAGATAAGAGAGATCAAAGAGGAGAGAGCCCATCATGACTTAGGACTACATCTATACAAAAAATGTAAAAAGTCAAAAATAAAAAAAATAAAACCTAACAGAGAGAGAATATATATATATATAGCAGAGATTAATAGACACATGAATCGATCACTATAAAAAAAATAATTTTTTACACTACCTAAATTTGTCGCAAAAAACATAAAACGCATTATTCACAAATAATTGTGACGCATTTTGTGTTTTTAGCGACGAATTTAGATAACGCAAAAAATTTTCTTTTTTTGTAGTGAATTTGCAAATAGAAGTGATATAATATAATCTGGGAAATAATTCAAACGGAAGGGGCAGAGCTATATATATATAATCTTCATATATATAATTTAGCACTTAATTCCTAGCTAGCTAACATTTTCAAGGGTTTTTCTTTACCCCGGCCCTTTTGTCTTCCACTTCACCACATCATACGTGCATATATACCCAATCATACATACGCGTCAATATATCATGATTTACTAGTTGCACCAATGTTAGGAAAATTAAGCAGGTCCAGTACTAGCACTCAGATCTCAAGGGCCTCAAAGTACTCATAGTACATGCATGTGATTTATAAATCTTATATGCTCTTAACTTAAACACCCTTCATATATATTTACATGATACTGATCATCATCATCATCTGCCTCTTAATATTTAGAGCTTAATTTCTTATAAGATATATAAATTTAAGGTAACTATAACATGATATTCTACTACAAAATGATCAAAGAATCCTAGCTATATATATATATACACACACATAGAAATTAGCTAGATCGATCTATATATACATTAAAATCTCAATTAAATTGATCAATAAATGCCTATATATATAATATGCAAAGCTATTTTCCTGCTTAAGTACTTCTAGTTTCATCTTTTATGGTAAAGTATTACAATTAGGTTCAAGAAACCCAATCTTCTTGCATACCCTCAAGTGATCAAATTATGAATCACTAATACTAGTGATCTTCCATGGACTGTACTTAGAATTCTTTCCCTCGATCTAACTGTCGTGTGTGTAGACATTGGCAAAGACGAATAAAATTAAACATCATCCACTAAACATGAAACGAGAAGTGCTCTGACCATAAAAAGATCTCATAAAAGTAGAGTTCACATATTAATATGGATGGATATGATACTTGAGATAACTTTACAGTAAATTAAGCTTTACAATTTTTTATGTACCACAAAAGTAAAATTTAGCATGTAAGCTTTGTTTTTGTGATATCTTTTCAAAACAATTATATAATGTATATAACCGTACTGTGCAAATTAGCTATTTAAGCAATTTGTAGATCATAAGGTAGCTAGGAAAGTCCACATCATTGACAACAAATGGGAGAGCTAGCTCTTACATAGCCTTTGATATTTGCGTGACACAAAAGTCTTTCAAAATGATAAAGGTAGAATTTAAAAATCCAAACACAAAGAAAAGAAAGAAACTTATAAGTTTTTAAGCATGAGTGCCTCTTTTTTCCCTGTTAAGTTTCAAAGCTACTTAGTTCAACTATATTCCCTGATCAGTACTAGCTACTCGATCTTCTATCCCAAATTTTGGGGTTTGTCATTGGGGCAAGATTAAGTTGTTCAGAGCTTAAGATACAAAAAATATTTCATTTCATCTCATCTCATCATTACAAATTTTTCAAATTTTCACACAAAATATAATAAATAATTCAAGTTTTTTGACTTCCAAAACAATAATATTATTTAAAAAAATATATATATTCTAACAATATTTTATTCAACTTTCAATTTTCATTTCAACTCATCTCAATTCACTATCCAAACAGCACCTAAGACAAGTTTGTGAGACAAGTTTGTTCAAATATGGAAATAGGTTCCATATTTCTAGCTATCAAAATCCAAAACTGTGAGACAAGTTTTGTTCAAATTAATAAGGCATGAGTTAGGTAGCTAGGCATGCATGTTTTAGATCTTAAATATTCTCCAATCTCTCCAAAACTGTAAATTATGTAACTGACAATTAGTACTGATCAACGTTATTTTTCTAGCTACTTTCTACCACTCATGCATGTAACGTTGGTGATGATCAGCCAATGTAAGTTGGCAGGAGAGACTAGCAAGCTAGAGATAGAGACACTTGGTGATCTTGCAATTATATTAATACTATAAATTGATCCTCAAACTTCAGAAGAACTAGGGTTTACGCTGTTCATGAGGATCGAACAAGCTAAATTTTACATGTTGGTTAAGCAGAAAATCTGCTAAATGAACAAAAAAGATGGGGAGAACACATGAATATATATATATGGCTTCACGCATGCATGACGCAGGATAAGCGAAGAGTACTACAAGTATTTGCAGCATTGGGCTCAGGGCCTTCAGCAGGTTCATGCATCTACCACATATATAATATAGACCATTGATCATGTACACACACACACATATATATATATATATATATGCACAAAGTATGCACAAAGAGATTGTTAATTAAAAGGGAGGGGTATCAATAGTTAATTCATATCTGTGTCAATTAAAGAAACTATTAATAAACTGAGAAACGCTTTCTTATTCTTATATTCAATCATTAAATTTATAAACAGGAAAAAGGCATTTGATGAAGTGCGCATCATGTAGCATCAGAGAGATGGAAAGAGCCCCTAGCTGCCCTATATTTTATTTATATGTCATCATAGACATTAATATATAGCTGTATGTTTCCTCAATACATGCAGTTCTAGTCCTCATATATATATGTGAAGATACACCTAAAACTTGCTCAAATAAGCAGAGATATATATTAAGAAAGGTCGAAAAATAAGAAATGACATATATAGGAAAGAAGAGGGAGATCATGAAGGCCTAGAAAAAAGAAAACTGTTTCTCATGACTGACCTCTGAGAAGTCTGCAGATCATCAATCCTCAATTGGTTAATTTGCTTTTAACTGGGTTTCTATTCCGAGAGACAAGTTGAGATCAGGACCAATATGTTGGATATATCACGAACAATTTTAAACTAAAAAGCTGAAGGAAACTTTACATGGTGATCTCTTCTGACCTTGATCCTCTTAATTCTCCTCCTCCTTAATTCTCCATCCCTGATAACATTTCCAGTATATATATCTCCCTTGGAATCAAGACCAATTAAAATGGAGGCCTTGGAGCAGTACTACTCCCAGTACCCCAGCCAAACAGATCACCCGAAAATGGAAAATTCCCAGCTCCCCTACTTAAAAGAGAGACACCTCCACTACCACCCTCCCCAAGGTGCCCCCCGCCTCCAGTCAAGCCCGAAGACTGTGATGCAGTGGGACGGACTTGCACGGCCCCAGCTTCCTCCTCATCCAAAGATAGACGTTCGAACACGGCGTTGGCAAACGATGCAGCCATCAAAACCACCGGACCCGAGGCCATTAAGGGTCCCACTACACTTCCCCCAACTACCTGTCCCTGTGCACCAGACAAAAATATTGACAACCCCCCAGCACCAGGCGGTGCCGGAGGTGGGAGCACGGTCCCCGAAAGAGACAGAATCTCGAACCGCCCGTGCAGCGTCACCACACTCCCCGGTGCCGGAGCCGCAGGTTGCCGCAGCGTAACGTTCTCCACCGTCCCGGTTCCGCTGAGCACACAGACTCCTCTCCCTCTTCTCCTCGCAAAATTCGAAACGCTCTCCACGATGTCGGCGGCGTTCGACACCTCGAGGACGTGGGATCGGAGGGCGCTGGGGCTGTCCCGCGTTACGATAAGCGGTGGCTTCGGCTTGTTCTTCGAGCCTGGAGGACGGCCGCGTGGTCTGCGAGTGGAAGTGGTGGCTGCACCGGAGCTACTAGTGGCTTGGGCATCGGCTTCGGGCATCTGATCTCGATCAGAGGAATTGTCGGAATCAGAGGTTTGCTGGGAGCTGGGTTGACGCTGAGGAGAAATGGGCGGTCTCTGGAGGTGCAGTTCGGGTATGAGCAATTGATGAAAGTAGCGAGAACCAGTCTGGTTTGCTTCATTGTAACCAGCCATCGCCACATCTACTCTCTCTCCCACCACTTTATTCTGTAGCCGTGTAGCGGAACTCTCTCTGATCTTAGACTCAAAGCTCGATCGAGAACGTGAGAGAAGGAGTTACTGTTTTCTCACGCAGGACTATAAAATCCAAATCTTTATCCCAAAAAAAATAGTAAGTTCTGGAACTCACATACCGACAACGGAAAAAGTTTTTCCGGGATTTTAGATCAGACTTCCTATAGGGCAATATATCGAGTCGGAGGAGGGCTATTATAGGAGAATAATCCGTTACAAGTTCTGAAACAACATAACCTGAAAGGATCTTCGTGCACAGTCTTCCCTACCAATCAAATCCGCAACCAAGTTTGTAATTCGAAGTACTATGCTTAATACGTTCAGAGCTTTTGCACTTGGTATTTATCGCCAATCAAACGCAGTACTTTCTTGTCCCTTTTTTGGGGCAGGGAATCAAACCCCAATACCGGCAAGAGGTGGCTCCCGAGTCCCAACGAGTCCTGCGCAGCTGTTTCTACCATTTACATTAACCAGATCGTAGAGAGAAATGAGATAGAAATGGCCGTAGTCAAAGATTAGAAGAAATTAAGTAGCAATTTGTACTCGGAAGAAATGAATATTAATAAATGAAAATCCTCATGAGATAAGTTCCCACCGTCTCGCTGTGGAAAAGTGAAGAAAAGAAATTAAAGAAGCAACCATGAAATTCTTCCAATAAATCCACGCGCTCCAGTGACGGTGAATGGTCAATGGAGATTTGAGTGGGAAGAGAAAAATTTGCGAGAGTTTGAGAGAAAACAGTGGAAATACGCGCGGTTGAAAGAAGAATCCAAGCAAAATAGCAAATATGAAGACAAAAAAAGGCTCTGCCCGGTGAGAAGACTCTTCCCGTTCTTTCCAGCTCGTTGATACTTTTGTACCTACTTGTATTTCGTTTCTACGCGGGCCAAGAGTGATCCTTTCCTTTCTGTTTATGGTTTATCTACCATTCTCACCCTTTTTATAAAGGAAAATGCAATTTTTTTTAAAAAAAAATACGGATTGTGTTTTTCATTTTTATTTTATTTAATAATTGAAAAATTAATTATTAATTAATTATATTTTTTATTTTTTAAAAAATATTTTAAAATGTATCAAAAAATAGATTTAAACTATTCGGTCTACTCTCTCGAGCTATTTTTTTGAGCTTAGTAGCATTGTCCTTTTACGGAACTTGATTATCTTTTCAAATATATAAAAGAAATTTAAAATATTATTTTTTCTATTTTATAATAGATGATGATAACATTTAAGGCAAAGAACATTATTGTTAAGAGAAAGATAACTACTTTGGTCGTTAAGGTAATTATACAAAGAGCTTTGTTCCAGTTACAAAAAATCTCTTATAAATAAATTCAAGAATTAATAAGATTTTATAAGATATGTTAGACTTACCTCGTAATAAAAATAGTTTTATAATCTAACATATCATATCAAGTCACGTAAATTTATATGATTACTTTTGTGGAACCACTTCATAGCCAATTAGGTATTTCTCTTACACAAAAGTAAATTAAACTAATGTATATTGATGTTGTACACTAAATTCATGTAAAGTTACTTAATTATATATATATACACACACTTAAATTAAGTTAAATTAGTATTAAAAAAAAAAGCAAATAAAGGTTTAGAAAAGATCGGCTTCTTCCTACATAAATGTTGATATGGTAGACTTAGTAGTAATATTTCTTGTGATGATCATCAAGGACCTGCATGCATGCCTGCATTGGGATCTGGGGGTGTACCAAAATTCCATCTAAATTAAACTTAGGAAATCATTCGGGACTAACATTAGATCAGCAGCTTGATATATATGAGTTTGAGTTGGATAGGTTCAAAGAAAACGTTGTATCCTCCATTAATTCACAACTAATTAGACGGTCGATCTCCACGCGAACATTAGATCAGCAGCTTGATATTGACAATAAAGATCCCATCACATAATAAATAGATCGAGTGGATTAGCTTGAAAAATTAGAGCATTTTAGCTTAGAAAACTGTTACTCTCACTATTTAAACTTATCGCTAGGTGTTATTATTAGATTTTTTTTTAATTTATCTTTTTATTTAATGATTTAGAAAGTAACTTTTAATAATATTTTATTTTTTAGTTTTAAAAAAATATTTAAAAATATATATAAGAATTAAAAAAAAAACCCAATTAAAACTAACGTGAGAGCGGTGGGCATATGACATAATGACAGTAATCTAATTTAGATAATGACAATTATTAGGGGAATGGAAATATTAGATGCAAATTGTTTACCTTTTTTTTGTTTTTTTTTTTTAGCTGATCCAAATTGTTTACCTATTAGATCAGGAAGCCATATGCAAATTAATTAATTACCTTTTTTATATTTTTTATTTTTAAAAACTGTAAATCTAGCGTATTTCCTATATTAAAAAAATATAGTGGAATTTTAACGTAGGAAGGGTGGGCCTTTAGCTAGGGGCAAAGGGAAATTAGGAAGTCCACTGCTGGCCACTATTTATCCGTTCAACTCAAATTTAAAAGATGATCTAGTACGTTAAAATATAAGTGGGAACCACAGACGGAGCAAATCCATCGGTTGTCGGTGGTCGGACCACGTGCAAGATGTCAGCTCATGGGAACTTGGTCAACCTTATCTCTCCTTTCGATATATTACACATCAATACTTATCTATTTATGTTATCAAAAAAAAAAATTTAATACTTATCTATTTAACTATATATATATATATATATATAAAATAAGAAATGAAAGGTAATTTTGACGCTCCCAAGTACTCTGTCGTCTTCTTTCCTGATCAGAAAATGGAAAAGGCAAGCTCAATCTTTTGTCCCCCGCCCTCAAGTTTAGTCCCCAACCACACGTAGACTTACTGATGAAGAGTGTTGATGATCTCCGTCACTTTAGATGTTGCATGGGCAGATCCTAGAGATAGATTTATTATTAGTACTATATATATATATATATGCCCACTTACTTAGTTCCACATAATCATGACATGTCAGCATCCATCGTTTTACTTGCAAAATGTGTGGCTCTCAAACTGCCCCTCCATCATTGGGATTATTTCTCTCCCCACCCCCAACAAGAATACCAACGATTTGCAATTTTGCATTAACATGATGCGACACCATTATTTATTTTTTGGTAGATCAATCAATACTTTTAAAATAAAAAAAGAATGCATGATTCACTTTGTCGATACCTCATTTAACAAAGAAGAAAATTTGAAAATGAGATTTTCATATGATAAACTTTGTGCAACTATCAATCCACGATTGCAGATTTAAGCTCGACAATAAAGATCAATGAAGTTGACCATGACTTCATTCGTCATGCCATAACATCTTATTTATTTGTCATTCATAAAACACGATATAGTTAATTCTTTTAGAAAGAAAAAAAAAAAAAGAATTTTATTAATAAGCATCGACGTAACGAGAGAATACATTGGGAAATCACTTTAAGATCAATCATAACATCATCAGTACCCAAAGCATCTTTGCTTAAGGTATAAGCAGCCTCGTTACATTCGATCCCCAAATCATAACATCATGGTGCACTAACCATTGAACAAAAAAAAAAGTCATATTCTCAATAATTTCAATAAACATGCCACAACAAGTGTCATCTACTTATTGTTTTTGAATCATTTATACTATTTTCATAGGATCACTCTCTAATATGAACTGTTTTATTCTTAAATCCTTACAGAAAATAACAGCATGTATGGCTACAAGTGTCTCAGCTAGTAATGAATCGAGTATAAATCAGAGTTCCTCCTTATGGTGCCTATAACAGAACCCTCCTAATTACGATACAACGTTTTGATAAATGATAAAAAAAAAGTAGTGTATAGAATTTCACATTATTTAAAAATAAAATATTTTTTTATTCTTTTAGAGTATTCACATTGGTCTATACATATACATATACAAAATCACCTATTTTGCATATCCACTTTGTCATTCAAACAAAACTTTTATATTGGCTTATGCATATTTGATACAAAATAATAATAAAATATTTTATTTTATTATTTTGGAAGAGAGAGAGAGAATAGATTTTGTGTGGGAGAGTGTGGGAGGAAAGAGAAAGAATAAATAAAATATATTTTAGAGAGTAAATAATAGATATGTAAAAGTGTAAAGTCACAGTTTATATCTAACTAAATATTTAAAGATAAATAATCTAATAGAGCTAAATTTATGCTTATATTATATAAAAATAACTTTATTATACATATGTATCAATGTGAATGCTCTAATATTCAAATAAGAATCCAATTATATCATGCAATTCCGAATAATCATATTTCATAGTAATGTCAAGTCAATTATCAATTATCAATGAATAGGGGATACAGTGGTAGTGATAAAAATGGAATTACAAGTCAAAGCATTAATTGTCTAAAAAGTTGAACACAACTGTAGATGCCTTGAATTGGAAAGATTCAATAACCACCATGTCAGCATCAATATTCATTATCTCGAGAAATCAGAGGTCCCACTGCACACAAGTGGGGAAGTCGATGGAGACGTTTGAGTCTAAAGCTGACGTGTGATTGTTACTTAAAAGTCCATCAAATCCCATTTTAGTCAATTCCCTCCCACCCACTTGTGCTAGTGTGTCTCCCATTATAGTCGACGCGCCGCCTTAGTTGGTATTTCCCATTTGGAGCTACTCTTTAAGCTGACAACTCCCATCACTGGAAATTTTAAATTTACTTTTATTTAATAATTAGATAAGTATATTTTAATAATATATATTTTTAATTTTCTTAAAAAATACATCCAAAACAAGAAAAGCAAAACAAAAACAACAAGCGAGGTTGACTGAATTATCTTCTTTATCTATATATATATGTATATATAATCTTATGTATATAATAATAAAATAGGTAAAGAATAATATAGATTACATTAATTTCTTTCAACGATATCTTCAGGTGAGATTGACTGACATATTATATTCCATATAATTTAGTTTATACACCAATTATATTAATTTAATCTATTAATTAGTTTAATCACCTGATTAACTATGGAAATAATTATTTATTCAAGAAATATAGTATCATATTATAAAATGATGAGAAGATAAATGATGAAGATGGTTTTTCAATATTAATTATTAATACTCCTTTGGAAACCAGTATTATCACTGCATGCATCGATCATTGCATATGGTGTCGGAAAAGTTCGGTTCAACAACCACAGTCTCTGTTAAATATAATTAAATATTTAAATATGGGGAACACAAAAATAGTAATAATAAAGGTAGGTAACAAATGTATAAGCATATTAAAATAAAATAATAATTAGCATGCATTATTCTAAGGGACATGAGCGGTCCACATTGCATTAAAGGGAACATCAAAGTTTGAATGCTTAATTTTGAAATTTAATATAATAATGAAAAGTACTCGCACATTTAGATTGAAAAACTCTCAATTCATCTTATTTTATTATAATAATTTTTTTAAATTTATATATAAAATATAAAAAATAATTTAATTATTTTAAATTTTAATTCAATTTTTTTAAATTTTAAAATAATAATAATATTAAAAAATAATATTTTATTTAATATTTAATTATATTTTTCTTATTTAATTTTATTTCACTGTGAATCACTAAACTCGGGCTAAAAAATGCCACGCATAAGGACCACTAAGAGGCGTGATTATCGATGTATGATTATCGATGTAAACAAGAATAATTAAGCATGTTGGCCAAGCCTAAGATGCTTTATTTATTTGGTCTAAAAAATAAAAAGAATGCTTTATTTATAAAATAATACTAATAATTTGAGTAGTTAGGGGAGAGGCGGGCGCACGTACGGACGACTGCCAGATCATTGTGTCTTCTCTCTCTAGAAAACGATTCTGGCCTTTTCATTGGGTCCTTTCAGCCCAATCTCTCTCCCGACGCTACTTCTAACTTATTTTTGGGAAGATTAAGCTCCGTTTAGGTATAGAAATCTTTTCATCTTACTTTATTTTATTTTAATATAATTTTTCTAAATTTTTATATTAAATATAATTAATAATTTAAAATTTTAAAATAATCATATTATTAAAAAATTATATTATAACAATATTTTATTCAACTTTCATATAAAATCATCTCATCTTATTTCACTATTCAAAATGTGCCTAATGTGTATATGCATTGCTATATGTATCTCTTTTTTTTTAACTTAATTATATTTTAATTGATTGATCAATATTGAGAAATGATCCATTGGTTTGATCAATGCAGATGGTTAACCTCATTTTTTTTTGCAGTTAAGATGAAAGTTGAATAAAATATTATTAGAATATATTTTTTTAATATTACTTTTATTTTGAGATTTAAAAATATTGAATTCTTTCTTTTATTTTGTGTAAAAATTTAAAAATTTTGTGATAATTAGATTATATGAATTAAGAAGAATTATGAAAATAAAGGAAACTAGGTTGGGTTTGGATGTTGGGTTTAGTTGAGTTGAGTTGAATAAAATATTGTTAAAATATTAATTTTAAATATTATGAGTGTATTGAGATTTGAAAAAGTTAAATTTTAAATATTATGAGTGTATTGAGATTTGAAAAAGTTAAATTTTTTATTATATTTTATATAGAAATTTGAAAAAGTGTATTGAAATTTGAAAAAAATGTAATAATGAGATGAAGTGAGTTGAGAAAAATTTGCAACCAAACGAAACTAAACGTTGGAAGTAGGGAGCTTAATTAGAATTGTCATGCACATGGTTGATTAGGACTTGGGCTCACACATCTTTAATAAGGTTAGATGTCCCACGCCGCCACGCGTGCATTGATAATAGGAAAATGATTTGTACAAATTCAAATGTGCAAATTCTTTTAAAAAAGCCATGAAACCCGTAATATTCACTTTATTTATAGGAATGATTTATACACCATATCTTCAATTTATCATATAACATCTAACATATTTATTATAATTGAATGATTATTTATAATTAAATTGTGATAAATATACTACATTTTACGTAATAAAATAAAAATAAAATGAGAGTTTGGTGTATAGCATTACTTTTATTTATATAGAATAGATTCCACTTCTTTATTTAAAATGATTGCATTGGAATTGCACGCCTGACTTGTAATTAGTATTCAAGATATGAGTTATGCTACATATAATCATTTTTGTATATTCTTTATGAACTCTATTGAAGTGATTGACCAAATCAATTATTTTATATTAAAAAAAGTGATGCAGCCAATCATATTAATTGAATGTGTAATAAGTATAAAAAATGACTGTATATAAAATTTTTGTCAATATATATATATATGTATGGTAGTAGTTAGCTATTTGCTTGTTGTTTGCTAGCTGATTGCATGCTATCTGTTTGTTGCTGGCTTATTTCTTACATACATTAGCTGTGATTGGCCTAAAGAGAAATCTGTTGCATCAACGTCATGCTTCAACTATCACTCTCAGGGAGCTACACTACTTGTGTCGAACTTACACATGATTTACATGTACTAATTGCTTGTTATGAATTGGTAATCCTTGTAATTGATGATATATAGCTGTATTATCTGTAAGTGCAGGAAAGGGAGTTGGTAATTAAATAGCTGGTCAAGGGAAAGTCTAGCTCTCTCTCTATGGGTTCTATCTGTGCACATTTTCGATTTATATTAATATATATATTGACCAGAGGGAAGGACTTTGACTGTCCCAGTGGCTCCGTGGAAGACCGGCAGTGCTTGGTTCATAACACGTTTATATACATTGTCCCGAACCATCCAATTGCGGAGTCATTTTTCTCTATGAATTGGATATTTCATTTTTTTTTTATTTGCTTCTCTGTACACAAATCTTACACCTTAATTTTCACTTCTCAGTCTTTAACATCCTTACATCTTTAATAATATTTCCATGTTCAGCCCATATCGCTTCCCCGCTATTAGTAGCTTTCAATACCAGTTGAGAGTTTCCCTCCAATACCAAGTCCTAAAGGCCCAACTCAGAAAATAGTACAACTGCTCTCCTCAATGCCAAAACTTCAGCAACTATCGGTTTCTTTATGTGATCAACAGTTGAACACAAACATGCTAGCATCCCCCCCTTTGAGTCTCTAATTACTACACCAATACACACTCTTTTATGTTAAGCATCCACGGTAGCATCCTAATTTGCTTTCACTGCTAATTCAGCATGCTTTTCCCACTTGACCACTCCTCTATCATTAGGAATATTCTTATTGCAAGCAAGTTTGCGCATCAAGAAGGGTAATCTTAAACACATTCATTAAGAATTAGATTACCACAATAATCTGCCTGCATTAGATGGAAATTTTCCGAAAGAATAAGGGAACCATATAGGATTAAATCTGCTATGCCATCATTGCCATGTAGAGAGAGAGAGAGAGAGAGAGAGAGAGAGAGAGAGTAATCAAGTATAACTCCTACTATTAAGTACAAAAGAGTAATGCTAGGTGCAAGTTTCATACAAGCCATTTGTAAAAAAGTGAGTCCTACTAATAAAGAATATTTTTTTTACATTTCGTTTAGGTATGATTCACTTTTTTTTACAGTGATTTGTATGACGTTTATCTATTTAAGATTTGTACAAATCATTTCTCAAATATTATCTAAAGCTAAATTGATTAGAGTTTTCTTCACCATGCGGAGAGAGATCTGTCTTATATTCTATTGAGCAATTCACCTTACCAAATGTTTTCTACTCCTGCCCGCAATCGGTTGGGTCAAGAGGTTGCTCGACTCAGAGATCTAAATCAATATGACCACTGACACACCTCTAGCCATTACTCAATTAAGGAACTGGTATACATAGACATTTGGCATATTAAAAAATACACAATACTACAACCTTTTTAAGACCAACAACTCAAGATATGGAATTTCGAGTATCAAATATCTGCAACAATTAAGGAATCCATGGCTCATTAAGGTCAAGATGGGGCTTCCACATGCATTCGGGAACCTTATCAAGGATATGAATGCCACATTAATGGATTCAAACATCAATTGCAGTAGTTCCAAAAGACAGACCTACCAATAGCCACGGATGCATCTTTCAACCTTTCTGCGGTTCAGTTAGGACTATCGCATGCAGAAAGTCGTCAATTTAGAACTTCCACTCAATTAGGAGAAGTGAGCAGCTTCCTCTTCCTTTCCTTTTTTTTTTTTTTGAATTTTTATTAGTGTACTGTACAGTAACCAGAAAGTCCTCCCCCACTATTATTTAGGGGAGAAAGTGCCATCTGAGCCAAAGCTCATTGACGAAAGACAGCAACTTTCTTTAAGACAGCATAAAATGGAACTGGTATTGATCTGATACTGAAGGCCTACGGGTCTCCCCAACAATATATCAAAATGAAAAGGAAAACTAGTCATTTTGTTTCCGAGGTTTATTCATTTATAGACAAATTAGAATCTAGAGAGATATTGCAAGCTCTCTACAGCTCATATTTGCTAGGAGGATTGATGATCATGCACATCTACTTCCTTAATTCCTTTTCACATCGTATTAAGCTGTTATTTTTTCATTGTTTTAGATAATGGTTGTGGCCCTCAAGTAAGAAGAGATTTAAACCAGTGACCAAACCCAAATTTAAATGAGTTAGCACCTTCAACAGTTGTACCATAAACCATTACTGCTCTTTCATCATTTTTTTGGTGAAACTTGGACTCGCACCTCTTGGCCACACGAGCTACTGTTCTGGCGGTCTCTATGATGTCATGTAAAGCATCCCGTCATCACAAAATTTCTATTTCATCCTAGTATAGTGAATTGAATGATGAAAACCAATGAACATCATGTGGATACTACTCACAGAGAAATGCTCACGAGTCACAATTGGGTTATACTGGTTTACGGGTCTGAAGATATAGAAGAGTGCGTTTAGGAATTTTAACGTGAAGAGGATTGTAGAACTGTAACCATGTTTGAAATTGAACATGTTCATTGCCTTGGACTTCATAAATAAACCGAGCCTTAGTTCTCATGGGTTTGAATCTATTTAATCCATAAAATATAAAATGGGCTTAAATCCAACTACTAATCCCACTAAAGATTTCATAATCCATTTAAATAACTTTTGAGCTTGTGATCTATTTATGAATAAATCTATTCATTATTTTTTTTCATCATTTCATGATGTAGCATTAAATGATAGATTTATAAATAAAATATAATAAATAATATTTAATTATTTAATATCATATTACAAGATAATGAGAAAATAGATGACAATTAGCATTATTTGTTTGAAATTATCCAATAAATCTCAATTACATCTCTCAAAGTATTAGCCCATTATACATAATTTTAGGCCCAATAAATTCATACATATTTTATCCATCATATTGGATTGGATCTTTATAACTTTGTTGAAATAATCTTTGATTAAAATATATATTTGAGTTCAATGATAATTTCTAGTTGTCAAACATTTCGAAACATAACTTTTTAAAATTGTATGTTTATTTTTATAGTTTTATTTTTATAAATATTTTTTTATTTTTTATTATATATTAACTACATATGGGCCTATGGCCTCTAAAACATACCGAGGGCATTTTTTTTTTTTTTGAAAAGAAAAACACCTATTAGTCAACCTTAAGCTTTAACAGCTAGCCCAACGTTAGCCGGACAGCGCCAGTGGGAGACGATTGCAATCGCCCCACAGTGGCTAGTCGGTTTGGTCGGTTCCTGATTGCGTGTGAGAAAAACTCAAAGGAAGAGATGACGACTAAAGTGGAAAAATAAAAAATAAAAAAAATTATATAAAAATAAATCTAGAAATTAATATAATTTTATATCATATATTATATTTATTTTATGATATAAATAATTTTATAATCTAACATAAACATTAAATTAATATAAATAATTTTTAAAAACACGTCAAATGGAATCAAGTTGTGATGCAGCAGGAGCAGGCAGTGGAGACGAGCACTTGTGATCTTGGCCGATGATAAAATAGTTTAAGAGCATTACCAATGCCGACCCGTTTCACAAAGGAAAGTAATGATTCGTGTCCGGACTGACCTGCATCATCCAAAGTGAGGGTCCCTTTCTTGGTAAGAGCATTACCAATATATACTTACGTGGACGTCTCCTTCCTCTTTATCCAATTCCGGGTTTTGATTCTGTATATTCGGTATTATCCTACGACTATTATATACACTTAACGAAATTATTAAAAATGATTAACTACCAACTCTTCTTTGACTTTATATTAACTAAATAATAATTTTATAGATTAATTGATCTATTTATATTAATTTAATATAAAATAAGTTGTAAGTATATCATTATTTTTTTCTTTTATAATAATCTTCCATTCTCCTAAATAAATAGATACCCCATTTTTGTCTAAAAAATAAAAAAAGATACCCCATCTGTTTTAAAATTTTTATAAGTTTTGCTAAAGATGGAATCCTTTTGCATATAGAATTGTGCTCCTCTAAGAATAATCTAGATATCGAATAAATGAGAAAGGAAAATATTTTAAATATAAAAAAATCACCTAAAAATAAATTTATAAATTGATATAAATTGATGTGGTATATTAAATTGTAAAATTATTTTTATATAATCTCTTTTTATATGTGACAGTTCTCAATAAAAAATGAGTAAAAATTCAAATTTATGAAATTATTAAGGACATAAATAATCTAGTAGTTTTGCCAACCTTTGGGTAAGAATATTGTTGGCCCATAAAATATAATTTTTTTTTGTTGAATTTATTATATATAAAAAGGAAAATGATACGTAACATTTTATTTGATAACATTAATCAATAATTATTTTTAAATTTTTTTTTATATTTTTTAAATAAAGATGAAAACAAAAAATAAAAAGTTAATAGGAAACAAAAATTCGAAGCATCGAAAGGTGGAAAGAAGGTTGTGAACGGAAAGCCAGCAGGATATGATGATTACAGTGTTAGGTCGGTGCCGGTGTAGTTTGTATATAGTGGACACCCTTTTATCAGTACGTGCAAAAGCAAAAGCCCTCTGATTATTATTAGATTGAGACGGGAGACAAAGACAGAGACAGAGAGGATAACCCATTTTTACAAAGGTTTTTGTTTTGTTTTTTTATTTTTATTTTTCAAAGGTTAGGGGGAAAACCAAAAGCATGATTGGGTCCCACATTCTGTACCCTCTCCCCAGCTGTTGTCGGCTAATGTTTCAGAAATCTCAAAGACAAAAGTGGGTCCTACTTTTCCCCCGTTCTCTTTCCTTTTCCCTTTCCTTTTTCTCTTTCAGTGCAAGATCAAATGACTATCTTCCTTCGCCGAGAAGATGAGAAAACCGAAAGAAAAAAGTAGGAGAAAATCGTTCGTCTCCCACTTCCCAGTGTCACCTCCTTCCACAGTACCAACACTTCGCTACTGCTACGGCTAGTACTACTGATACTCTAAAAGATTCTTTTACAGTTTTTTTTATTTATATTTTTTTGGGTACTATCGCGCATCAACACAGCCCAGCCCATGCTGTTCTATGTTCACCATCCAATCCCACCACCGACCTCTTGGCCCATCATCCCCACCTCCTCTATTCTAGGGTTTCCTTTTTATGTTTTTTCCCTTTCTTTTCACTTTTATTTATTTATTTTTGTAATTTCTTTTATCATCGATTTTTTAGGGCTTATTCCCTCCATTACTGTGCTGTCCGATCATTTCCTTCTCATTTAAGATTAGCTCCGTGTTCTGTTTCTTGGATTCTTTAAAAAGTTCTATATGGATTCTTAGGATATCTCGTCGTCAACATCTAGGGTTTTTCTAGGGTTTTTCCTTTGATATGCGGCTTCGCGTTTCCTGGGTCGACTGTAGTATCACTTAAATATATCGTCTTTTACTCTTGGTCTCTTTTTTCTTTGTGAATTTGAATTGGTGCTCTCTCTCTCTGTCTGAGTTGAAAATTTTCATTCATGGCGTACCAGCCGATTACGGGTCCGACTTCGAGTTCTGGTTTTCAGTTCATGAACTCCCCTTTTGGTGATACGACCTTCACCAAGGTCTTTGTTGGGGGACTTGCCTGGGAGACGCAGAGCGAAACTATGCGGCGGTATTTCGAGCAGTTCGGTGAGATTCTAGAGGCCGTCGTGATCACTGATAAGAATACTGGTCGATCGAAAGGCTATGGTTTTGTGAGTATTTATTCTTTTCAATTTGTGTTTTTCGTTATCTTTTATATATATATATATATTATCTTTCATTTGGAAAAAATGAGTATCATGGTATTGTAGAGATGTCAATTATAATCGTTCTTCTTTGATGATCTTAGAATTGATTAGAACGGTCTGTTTGCTACTTTGAAATTTGAAAACTTTAGATGTTTGTAGCTATCAATATGTGTATGATTGAGTTTATTTGTGTTTTGCATCATTTACATTGAGCCATCTAAATGGGGAGAGTACTTGTTTGACTACTGAAATGACTTGGTTTTCGCTCATATGGAGGGTTTTAGGTGACTTTTCGTGAACCCGAGGCTGCTAGGAGAGCCTGCATTGATCCGACTCCAATTATTGATGGCAGGCGGGCAAATTGTAATTTGGCTTCACTCGGGCGGCCTCGGCCTTCTATGCCTTATGGTATGAAATTTTTGCCGGAACTTATCTAATAATTTTCCTGTTCGTTCTTTCATTCTATGTATATTTTTTTAAAGATTATACACTATATATGTTATCTGGTATGCTCGAAACATCACAAAACTGATTGCTTTTGTGCCAAAGCCTTCTCTGACCTCTCTGTTACACTTGGCTTAAGTTATAATTTATTACCATGGTTTGATTTCTGTGTATCACTGCTGAGATACTGCTCTCCAGAAATATGATATTTTTACTGATAATTCATTTTTTGCGTGGCTGTTGATGTTCTTGAATTTTTACTTTTTCTTCAAAGAAGCTATGCAGGTGGGTTCTTTCTTTTTTTGGTCCTTTTGGTAGTGGTGAGCCGATTGATGTGGTGTTGGGAGAACAAATATTATGTGCAATATGTTTTGCCTTGTTAAAGGTGGACTCTGTCCATTTTAACCTTAAGCCGTTTTCTAAGCTGCTTATACTTGCAATAAGTAGCAGTTATTAGTGTGATAATGGTGCTCTCCATATTATTTTGTCTTTTTCTTTTGGTAAAAAATGAATTCATTGAGAAACATGTGAACTAATGCCTAAAATTTAATATAATTGAGCTAGGCTTATTAGTAAAATTCTTATTTAGTTTTTTAAAAAATTAATATAATTGAGCGAGTTTGATTGTTAATTTCAATTAAGTTAACTTTCAACCCGTTAAATCATCTATTCATGTTAGTCTCCTTATATATTATTTATTTCCTATGGGTCGATTTTTCATTTTATATTATAGGACGTTTGAGACCAACAACTCCATATTCTGGAAGTGTGCAAGTTGGCCGGGGAGCATACGTTGGAAATTTTGGCTACCAGCATCCACTTTCTTATAGCTACCAACATGGATTGATGTATCCTTCATATGGGTAAGTTGTGAATTTCAAAGCAAATTGTCAAATCGATGGGTAGTTGTAGTTTCAAATCCAAACTCTTAAGAGAAAAAAGTATCATTTTTTCTTTTTGATTTTTTTTATAGAAGGTTAAGTGAAATTTAAATTTTAAACCTAAGGGGTTGGCCCAAGTGGTGAAGGCCTTGGTTGATGTATCACTCCCCTCAAGGTCCAAGGTTCAACATCTCATGTGTGCAAACAATCCTTTAGGGCGACACTCCTGGTGAAAAGTTAGCAACTTAACCAATTCGTGTAAGGAAACTTCCAAGGGTGTGGTGCACGGGATTGGGGTTTACTCTGCAGGGATGGGTCTGAAGGGTCATGCCATGGAGAGGTTCCCTGACATAATAAAAAAAAAATTTAAATTGCATTAGTTGACATTTGAACAAAAATTCTTTGGTTAATAGTTACATGGCTTTTTTATTCCCCCCCCCCCCCCCCCCAAAAAAAAAAAAAAAAAAAAAAAAAACTGCTGTGTGGCGGCCCCCTCCCTTTATCTTGGCCTAGTAACCTTGCTCAGATGTCTCATTGGAGAAAAAGTAAATAAGTTGGGTCAGCTCTGAAAAGCGCTGTATTTTCTTTTTTTGGCTAGTTGTTGTGAGGTGTGTTTAGCAAACGTAATACCTCACTCATCTTGTGTGGTTTCTCACATAGGTTATGTGCATATGCACTCACAGTTATCACTAATTATAGAATGATGTGATTGCCCTTCGATTACTTTGCCCTAGAAGCTGAATGTTTTCGACTTGTGCTGCATATATGCTTGTTAGCCCACATTTGTGGTTCAGCAACCTTAAAATAATTTGTCACCACTTTGCTCAATTAAGTACGCAAGTGCTTAATGTTTTGTGTTTCCTATTGTGTGCTACATACCAATCACAACATGTGACCTTACTTATGAATGGAAATAAGACAGTCATTCCTTTGTACACGATTTCGTCCAGCGTGCAGTAATATGCATGATTGGTAATTGAAGTAATGCAAACTGTGGTAGCTTCAGATAATGTGTTCTAGCTCATTGCTTATTTGACAGGCATGATAGGGGTTGATTGTTTCTCAAGGACCACATACTGGGTTGTTTGTTTCAATATTTTATTGATTTATTCTTCAGGCCTGCATGAGATGGCTCTTGATAGGACAGGGCCACTTTAACCTTTTATTTTCTTGGGAGACCTGGGCCATTTTAATCTTGTCATTGGTGTTGTATGTTGGTTGTCTGTTATTCAGCTGAAAGGGTCCTAGCTGCATCATTCATTTGTATCAAAATTTTTGCATGCAGAACCCTGGTCTAGTGCTAATTTTAGAATTTCAATGTTGGTTTTATCCTGCAGGTATCAAACATATGGACCTGAATATGTCTACCCACAGGTCAGCATTGCTCCAAAATTGTGGCAGTAATCAAAACCTGCATTTAATGACGGTTACACTGCCCGATTTCACCACGACTTTCTTTTAATAATTTGTTGTTTTCTATTTTTTACTGCAGGGTGTTTACAACCCTTATGCTGGTCAGCATTACCTTCAGATATATGGAGTACCTGGGACGGTTAACCCTGCTGTTTATCCTTATGGACAATTGGGTCAAACTCTTCCTGGTGGTCATGGTTATACGGCAGTGCCCAGTTATCCTGTACCGGGTGCTCAGGTGGTACATTTTGGTGGACCAAGTGCTAGTGCGATGGCAACTTCGCCTATGCCTACAATTCAGTCACCATATCCCACAGGTAGTTTCTGTCCTCAAAACTATGGCTTACGACATCAATAGCCACTTGCACCTGGAAAATAGGATTGTACTGTGACAGTATCACCTTCTTTATGCACGGAATGTTCTAGAAAGAACACCTTTGGACTTTTTTCTATGCAAAGTAATTGTTTACTGATAGTTCCAACAATTCTATGTTAGACGAGCCTTCTTGAAGGACCTAACAGTTATATAGTCCAGCTTTTAACGTTTAATTCGGCATTCTGCCCTAGAAACCACAAAGCTCAGCAAATATATTCAAACTTCTTAGCAATAACATGATTTGCCATATCTTGTATTTTAGTGTATGTATCAGTACCAGCCCATAAGATAGGGAAATGAGCATGCAAAACGTAGTGAAACACCTGAATTGAGATTTTTTTGGTCATCTTGGGAGTCTGATTGGAATCTGTTTTGGAAAGACTCGGGATAAAGTTATGTCCTGAGTAAATGATGATGGAACCACTCTAATTAAGACTTAATAAGAATAGATGTGTGTTGAGAAGGATGAATGATTAAAGGTTGTATGGTTAGTTACATCTGGGAAAGGAGTGTACCTTTTATTTTGCCTTTTAAGTTGAAGTGTATGCTAAAAACAATGCCACAAAGCAAGTCTTCCACTCACACATAAAGGGAGAGAGACACTCAACATAAAACTTGCTTAGTAAATTTCTTATCGAGATCAACACATTGTGCAGAGTTGACTTGGGAAGTACATTTGTTTTGTCAGGTATGGCAGCTCCTGTTGCACCACAACCACAATTTATAGTTCCTGCTCCTTCTCCTCAGTACATGCAAGGTAGCGGTTCAGACCAAACGGCTGGGTGAGGATTGATCAAGGTGAGTGCCACATTGTGGGGTTGGTACTGCACCTGAGCTTGCCTATCTTTCCTGTATGTTATTATTGTTGGAGACTCTTGTTCTCCTTCAGGTATCCTTAGATTGCAGCAGGACTAAGAGCAGCGGAACTGCTACTTGAGTGGCGGGCTTCGGATCTAGCCTTGCAAATTATATATTTTGCATTCTAGAGGTACAAATTTCAAGTTTATTTTTGTTAGTTTTTTCTTCGACATGAAATAAATTTATAATGGAGAAATAGAATGTATGACTTGGGGGTGGTGGATTTGGTTGCGCCTTTTCTAATTAGATTCTGATTCTGATTTTCTGGTTCATACCTTGATTTGAAGGAGGTTCTCTTCAGCCCAATTGCAGTTTGAGACTACAAGAATTCATATCTCAAATTATTTCTAATTTAAGTATTTATGGCGCACGTGGTCTTATATCACTTTCATGCTGTGCAGGTTATACGTAGTCATGCTCACCAGAGAAGTCAAAGGTCTTGAGTCGCTCCAGATGGTGGAGAATGGGGGGATGTGGAAGATGCGGACTGCTCTTCCTTTGGGATCTTTACCCTAGTGTACTTAAAACCTCGTATAGTGCCTCTGCTCAGGATGAGTAGCAGGCTATCATGGATTGATGGGTTCTGGAATCGGTTTCTAGCAGCCATGTAGGAATAAGCCTGTGTAAAAATCATCACTTAGAATCAACGTATGATTCTTTTGTAGTCTAGTCCCTGCATTTTGGGTGTATAGATAGTCTCTGGTGTTCTGTTTGTTGTTGGGTCCATTGTATTAAATGTGATTTTGAGTTTTGTGCATATTAGTTCTAGGTTTTTTTTTCTGAAAATTCAACACCTGCATCTTGGATGATATTGAGAGCCTGGCTTCAAAACACGAGCTGCAGGTATCTATCTTATTTGAGAAGAAACATTTGTGTTTCGTAATACCCATTTCTTGCTCTAATCTGAAATCCAGCTCTGAAGCAAGATCTTCTATATATGCTAAAGTAATGGTCATGCAATGGTACCTTTTAATGATCATTTTTTTTCCCATTTAGTGAAGTTTACTTGAGCCTGGTTAATTGACTGCCAATCAAGTTGCCAACTAGTGTCATATAAAAGCATATAGATAGGACATATTTTTTTCTTTTCTGAATTACATACAGAGGGGACTAGATTGATAGTCTTTAAAGTTTAAACTTCTCTTGTACTGGTGGTCTTACATTGCTGTAGAAGTCCCTTTTAACGAGGGATGTGAAGTTGTGTCCCATATTTGTTCCCTTTGTTTGCTATATTTGGGGATTTTTGTTCAGGCGCATCATTGCCTTGTTGGACAAGGTCCTCATTATTTCTCTGTTCTCTTATAGAGGCATTAGAGATTATCCCTTGAATTTGCACCAGTGTCTTGGTGATTTTATGTAATATCCCGGATTGAGTATAAAAATTTACTGTATGAGATCTCATATTTTTTTGGGCAGAAATTTTTGGCCCTTTCTAATGTATCGAAGGGGCTTACTGTAAATTGGGTCATTACATTATATCGTATTAAGTTTGATACTTTACAATATGTTTTGGACACTTCATAAACGTGTTTGAGAACAGATTACTTTGTGAGAAATGATAGTTGCAATCGTGAATATGCCGTGTAGTCACTTTAAAAAAAGTGAATAAATACAAGACAAACTTAAAAAGAAATTAATTTTTTAATTTTTGACTTCACTCCTTTTTAAAGTGACTGCACTGCATTTTTGTACTATATAATTCTATGTAGCATTATTCTAAATAATTTAATTTTTTCAAATTTTAAAATAATAATAATATTAAAAAATAATATTTTAACAATATTTTATTCAACTTTAATCTAAAATCATCTTATCTCATCTCAATATCTAAATAGCACTTTAGTTGGCAATAGAGCTACCAATTTTTCATAATTGAATTCATTTGATTTTGAAGAATTTGATTATGAAGTTGAAAGGTTTCTAAAGGGTGGCAAAGTTTATACCGTCTGATGAGTGAAAACAAAACCAAATGGATATGCATTTCATTAGTTGAAGAATCTACAGAATCTAAATGCTAAGAACTTTACGTACCCAATATTTGAGAACATCTTAGCTTCAAACCCGTTTGGCTTCCAGCATTGGTAGAGTAATGATACATGGTTTTCTTGTCAAGAAAAGCCCTCCCAAAAGCAGGAAAATATACAATGTGTAAGGTCTACTATGGTTTACAGCACTTCACCTTCTCAATTTTGAAGCTTTATTTCTCTGATACTACCTCTATGAACTCTCGTTAAACCGCAATGTAGATTGTAGCCTGATCCATCTGTCCCGTCAGTCTGTTACAGTGTTATAATCTGGTTATAGAGTTAATATGAAATGAGATATTTTATTAAAAATTAAATAAAATATTGTTATAATATAATATTTTAATATTAATTTTATTTTAAATTTTGAAAAAGTTAAATTATTTATTATATTTTGTATATAAATTTTAAAAAATTATAATAATTTTATCAGATGAGATTAAATAATTTAATTTTGTGTAATTAAGTCAGCCGTAACTTATACCAACCGTTGGATGTCATCCCATTGTTGGAAACAAATCTCTCTGACTTTTCCCTAGGGTTCTGCAGCCAATATTGTTGTCTAGAATGTGAGCACGTGTGTAAGATTTAAAAATCTTAAATTAATGTGAGCAATGGTGTCTAAAATGTGAGTAGAGTGCTACCTGCACCATAAGGTGCGGGGTAGCCCCCTCCCCCGCACCCCGTCCCGCATGGTGCGGGGGTGGGGTTTTCCCATCCGCCTCTCGCCCGCTAAGCGGGATGAGGGGCGAATACCTGTCCCGTCATGCTTAATTTTTATTTTAAATATAAATTATATTTTATTATATTTCATACGGAGTGGGGTTGCCCGCCCCGCCATGCGAAGGCAGGGCGAACGGGGGCGGGATAGCGGGGTGCAAGGCCTCGCTGCCCACCCCTAAATGTGAGCACACGTGTGTCGAGGCGTAATCTTTTAAGACCATTAGCCAGAAGTACTTATACATAAACTAACCTTCTAGATCGGACCTAAAGGGATCCCAACTTTAGTTTTTAGCAAAAGGATTTAACAATGGAAATTGCTAGCCGCCGCCCATCATGAGCGTGCTCTTGGTGCATTTGATTTTTATATTTATTTTAAATATCTTTTTAACACCTTTAACTGTTAAGAAAAAAAATATAATTTTATTAATAGTCATTTTTTTAAACTTTAAAAAAATTAAAATATTTGAACGATAATTTTAAAGAGTTCCAAGTATCATTATCATTATCCTTTAACAATTACCGATTGCAGCTTTAGGCTTTAGCCAAAGTACTAAGAATAGGGAAAATAAGTTTGCCTGTTTTACGTTGTAAGTAACTGGTTTTTGATACACAATGGTCATACTTGGACCTTTGATTCTCGCGAGCTTTATTTTAGTCTAGGTTCGGTTTTTTCCTACTCTTAGCTTTAGATTGAACAGTAGTTCATATTAGATAATAATTATTGTATTCTTCTGTCATAATTAATAAATTATTATTTAAGCTATTTTTACTACTTTCTACTCTTCTTTTACTACTCAAATCAACGTGACTTTATTTTTTTTCTTCTTCATTTTGCTTTGCTCTATTCAATATTTGACATGAAGCTACTGTCAAAAGCTTTCTTAATCCGAGATTTGACATGAAGCTATGTGACTTTTTCCCTCACGCCCAAAACAGCCCACCTTAACTCAATGCAAACTCTTCTCCTTGCTGACGGCGAGCCACTGTAAACGACGCCCTCTACTCTTGCACATGAACTCTCTCTTACCCCCTCTGTGTCGCTTTCTTTTTTCGGTGGCTTGAGTGATCATTGACAATAGCACCAAAATCTATGGAGGACCAAAGTTAGTAGTCAAGGTTATCTGTCTGGAGTGAAAGTTAGTAATCAAAACTGTCTATCTAGGCGCAGCCTAAGAGAAAGTTCTCCATGCCACACTGCTAGCGAAAAGAAGCATTGGTGGCTTACCAACATAAAGGTAAAACTTTGGTCCTATATATCTTTACAATTTAAAGAGGTCTTGTTGGGTTTTTTTAATTGCAATAATCATCAAAGTCGAAAACTTTGTTTGTAATCCATGATTATGCAAGTCAAAATGAGTATTTTTCATCTCAATATCTTTCTTTCTACGTGCAAGTTTAACCCATTGAGCCTATAAGAAAATACTTAAAAGAGATAAATCCAGCTCCTATAAAAAGATTACCAATGGAATGCCATTCACTCTCTTTGCAAAACTGATGACTTATTGCAAAACTCCCTCAAAGAAAGAAACAAATAACAAGTCAGCATTACACTAAAAAAAACGCTAAAGAAATTGGCCACAATTGAGAGCAAGAGAGGGCCGAAGTCGGGTTTGATATTGATATGAGGTGTGAAAATGAATGCTTGAGATTGTTGTTTTGAATTATGAGATTGAGAGGATGAGAAGTGTGAAAATGAAAGCATGAGATTGTGGTTTTGAATTTCAAAGGAAAAAAATGAAAGAGTTTTTTAGAGTGGAAGGACTATCAAAAGTTCAATCAAATCTTAAACAGAGTAAAATAGTAGGCAGGGGGGTGCAATAGGAAGAAGTAGAGCAAAAAAGAAAAAAATAAAGCCACGCAGGCTTGGATACTAAAGGAGTAATGAGAAGTAATAAGGGTATCATTATCTATAAAATTATAATACATCCTCTTGGCTTTAATATATACATATATACATACATATACAAATATTTATTTATAGTCTATGTATGAGTTTGAGAATTGAGATCCTCGAGAGTTATTGACTAAAATTCAGAGCTTACAGTAGGAGAGAAATATAAACATGAAGTGGATCCAATAACATTTATTGAACATTTAATACTAACTAAGAAATTTTCTCTTACAGCTTTAAATACTATGAGATTTCTTTTGTGTTTATATTTTTAACACTCTTAAGCTGATTCAAATCCAAATTTGGCAGCTAAACCTGGAGGCCTCTGCCAACTTCTATCCAATGTATTATAATAGATAGATGGATCCTTCATGAATCTAGAGTCTAGAGGCCTCCATTAGGTAGAAACTTGTCAATGATTTAATTAAAGAGAAATTCAATTTGCAGTCATAGATGGGAGACTGTGTGTGTAGACCCATTGATGTATGGGGTAAAAGGGAAAAAAACATTATTTTGATAAGTATATTATTATAATTTTAAAAAGTTTTAAAGATAATTGTATGAACTTGCATGAACACTGAGCAGTCCCCAAATGGAAACTATACGTAGACTCTTAGTTTAGGCTCTCAACTCTCAAGCACCAACTTGCCATTCTACATAGAGAATTACGTCATTTACCACTATGCTAAAATTTATTGTCATTGCATTAAAAATCGAAAGTATTACTATAAACAACATAATATACCACGTTTCTTGATGTTGTTGTAATTGTTCATTGTTCATGTACCAAAACACAGGATGTTTTGTAGGTGAAGCTGTGTCTCGTGCCAGAACAATGAAATTAGTAATAGGGTTCGGCCTCGACAGCTTTTTACCCGATAAAATTGTGAAGTGGCGCATGGAAAGGTCGCAGGCTCAAAGGATACAGTGAGGAAACAGAGGGCCAGAGGCCATGCCATCTTGTTGTAGGGTGAATCTCGTCATCTTGTTGCCAGAGTATTGAGTGGTTGGACCATCCCACCCGCTCCCACCCAACAGTTTTGGAGTGAGATACGACCCTTCATTTTTTTTCTTTCAATTTAGACATTTTTATTTGTAGATTTGATTTAATAATTCTTCAATAATCTCGTTATCTTCTTGCTAGGATCGGACCATCACATTCACCGGTTGGATCTCCAGCTACGGTTGTGTTTGAGTAGTGAGGTAATCTCAGTTACTCTATAAATAGTAGTGAAAAAATAATAAAAAAGTAGTAAATTATAGTACAAAATAGTAAAAAGTAATGATAAAATAATGAATAGTAATAAAGGATGAATATTTCACCACTCAAACTAGCCCGCGTGTCAGAATAAGATGTCAAACTGTGTTTATTTTTTTTTAAGTTTAGAGAGTTTTATTTTTATTTATGTAGATTTAATTTAAGTCAGATGAGATGAGATAACATGATAAATTTATTAATAATATTGAGATAATTTGTTAATAGTGACCAAATGGTCTGAGTTAAGGTTTTTATGGAATTTTGAGAAATGAGATAGAAAAAGTAAAATAAAAATATTATAAAGTTAAAAGAGAGTTATAATATTTTGTTTTCTAAGCAAATAGGAAATTTTATAGATAAACTATCGGATACAAGATACAAGTTCAGTGGGGTGAAAATCTCCTACAATCTTTACAAAGCCAACACACATTACAACACAAAGTAAAAAGAGAAAAAGAGGGTGATCGGAGCCAAACAATTGGCTCCCACCCAAATCAACACAAATGGAGCCGCTTGGTGACGGTTTTGAAATAGTCTGATAAACAGACTATAAGTCTGCAGCTAAAAGCCGTAGTAAGGGGTGTGCTGCAATGTGTTGGTCTGGACTGGCCGAAAAGAATTGCTACTATCACTTTCACTCGATCTTTGGCTAGGGAAAGTGGTAACGTAGGAAAGCAAGGAATTGAGACGAATCGCCGGCGAGGGACCTCCACTGTCAGTGACGGCGAGTGAAGCACATGCACTGCTACTGGAGAGGACGGGAAGGTCAAACCATGAAGAAGTAATGCCACTGATTCCAATCGTGTCACGCATGGCGGCGAAAAACGTCCCCAGGAATGGTGGAGCGTGGAACTCGCGCACGGCATAAGCCGCGCATGAGATGAACGCGCTGCTTGAAATGACAAACTCTTGCTGTCGACTTGAAGATCGGCGCCCGAGGAGGCTAATGGTGGGGTGCGTGACGGACTAAGAACACCGGAAGCCAGTAGATCGCCCAGTTTCAAGGCTAATGGAAATAAACTAACAAAAATACCATAAAAAAGGGAAGAAAAGTGCCTTAAGTGACGGCTGAAGCCGGCGAAGGAGGGAGGTTGGTGGATTCAAAGCTCCAGCCCCCCTCCCCCGGCGAAGGAGCAAGGCTCTAGCAATGGGTATCATAGGGAGTTTCGCGTAGAGAGAGAATGGAGAGAAAATAAAAAGGTCTGAGAGATAATATTATTTTTATTTTGATATTTAAAAAATTAAATTATTTTTTATGTTTTATTTTAAAATTTGAAAATATTATAATTTTTAAATAAAAAAAATTAAAAAATATTTATATTTAAATAATATTTAGATATTAAAATGATTCTAAACGATTCGAAAGGTTTGTCATTTGTCCAACCAAACCAAGTTAGCATGCTGATTTTTCAGTCTTGACTGAAGCGTGCAAAGAAATTATTTTTTTACGGAGTCCAATGATTTTTTTTTTCTTTTTAAGAAAAAACAAAACAACATTTCCTACCAAAAGTAGAGTCAAGCCGAAAGAATAATTAAAAGTGATTTGTCCATTACTTGTGTCTTTTTCTTACGTACCAAAAAGATTCGACGCAAATTATGGTATAAAAAGTTAAGATTCATTGAATTAATTCGCAACACCTTAATTTCTCGTGATCAAATCTCCATCTCCGTGTATAAAAAAATATGATAACATAAAAAAAATAAAAATGTAACCGACCAGAAATTGTGAGTTGTGACCTCGCATTCATGCTTAAAGTATATTATTATATATGGTATTATAGTAGTGTTTAATTTATTTTTATACTTTATTATATATGGTAGTAACATTATGATATTTTTACATTCACTAAACTATCAGTCTATTTATACAATAATACAAGTATATTATTTTATAATAATGAACACACACTAGTATAGTATCCAATTTAACTATAGTTTATATAATTTATAGACTTTTTATATGAGTATATATGATCAAATATGTAAATATTTATTTATAAATATATATATATATATTATATTTTATCATACCAAAAATATATTTATCCTTAATATATATATATCAAAAGTAAATTTATATTAATTTAATAACTTAATATTGATATTCATTTTCAAGATCAAAGTTTCATGTTATATTAATGTTATATTATAAAATTAATAGACATGAATAATAAAATTAAAATTTTATATCATATTAATTAACATGTAATATACATATTATATGCAATATAATATAAAAAATTAGTATATATATATATATATTGGTTTAGTTCAGTCTAAATCAGTTTTCAAAAGATGAAAATTGAAACCAAATTGGGTTAGATTCCATTTGAACCAATCCGGTTATGAATCTAGCCCATTTTTTTATTTATCTTTTCACCCTTACCTTTCATAGTATCTTATTCTTTTAACTGTTGAAGCAAGCATAGCTGTACTTCACCATTTCTTTTCCTTTAGAGAGAGACTCTCTTCTTTTTATTTAGAAAGGCCAATCCTATTATAGCCGTTGCCGGAGAGAATGGTGGAGCTGTAGCTTTCACCCTCCTCTCTTTCTCATTTTCATTTTCGCATTATATTTATACTTTTAAGGTAGTGTTTTTTTTTCTTCTCCTTCCAACGGTTCGGTTTTAGTTAGATCTGCTACTCTTCGGCCACTATCTGCCCGTACCACCCTTTCCTACAGCCATAGATCTACTGGGATGGTGCAGAGCCGCGCCAAAATACTCGTCATGTTGTACTCACGCGCGGCTTGTTATCGTGCGTGGTCCCCACTCGCCGCTGCTCTCCGATGCCTCCGACGGCTACATGAGCCATTCCAGAAGCTTTGTCTCGCCGAGATCTTTCGCCAACCTGCCTCCTTCCCATTGGCGTGTGGTTGCCTTGCGCCATCCCTAGCACGTAGGATCACAGATGATCATTGGTCGCAGATCAGTCCACCCGATATCGTGCTTTCTACTATATTTTGGCTTTCCCTAACAGTTGATCTCGAAGGTAGGAATGCAGATCTCTCCAAAAAATCACTTTAAGACAATAAAACAACAATACATCCGCCACTCTCATCTCTTCTAGAGGAGTTGTTCGTAACTTTTTGTGAACGTTTTATTACCGTCTTTTAAGTTGGCGTTCTCTTAGTAAGACTTAGGTGAAGATCAAGAAATTGGTTGCTAAAACCTGTTTTTATTTTTATTTTTTTATCCGCCTCTTTGTACTGTTATTATTGTTTAGAGGTGTTTGTTGGGGAACCCCACCCCCTCCTCATGTAACACTTTTTCTACTTGTTTAATGAAGTTTACTTGCTTGCTTGAAAAAAAAGAAGAAGAAGAAATCTTATTCTTTTAACTAAGGAAATAGATAAATATACCATTAGAGGTCACACGATACTTAATGTTATTTTTTAATTCCACATATAAACTTGAGCAATGATCCAATAATATTTTGTATTTGTTTTTCACCCCTACCTTTCATGGTATTTTATTCTTTTGGTATTTTATTCTTTTAGGTTAGAAAATAGATAGATATACCATTTGAGTTCAAACGATACTTAATGTTATTTATACAATATATTATTACTACTCTTATAATTTTTTTAAAGAAAATAAAATATTTTATGAAAATTATAGAATAGATACACTTCGTGCATATATTTTTCTCCTTTTCTATATATATTTAAGAAGATTATATTAACAAAAAAGTTAATTTTATAATTCTTAACAAAATAAAGAATATATTATATTGCTAGAGTGAATTATTCGAATAATATTAAATAATAAAAAAATAAATAAATGGAAAGAAATAGCCAATTATTATAATTTATGTAATTGGGGTTAAAAATGATTATGATAACTTAAAAGGAAAAGCAGGACAACTCAGACAAAAAAGTACAAGAGTCAAATAGAAGCTACGACACAACATCTACTAAAACTATGGTACTCGCTTGCATTGGATGACACGTATACATTTATGTGGTATTTAGAACTTATCCAATACGTGGAGCTGGATTAAAGCGAGTATAGAAAGGAATACCTAATCACGAAGGTGAAAGGAGCGTTGGAGTAAATGCATTTTTTGTAGAACAAAATAGAGACTGCTTTTAACCTGCCCGTTTTTAATAGAGAAATGATATGAGGGAGGCCAGGCCATGAAAATGAAAAATAAATTCGAATAAATAAATAAATATTCAGAATTCTAGCATTTCCTTTTAGAAAAAGCCCTCCGGTGCTCCTCCTCTTCGTTTCCGTTCCGAAACCCTGGAATTTTATGCCCTCTGTAATTTTCGATCCGGTGCCAGTTTATTTTTCTCCGAATTATTGGTGAGTTTCAGTGATTTTTTCCCGTGATTTTTCGGTTTTAATTAATTTTCGCTGTATTTTCTGGACTCTTTTACTCGGAATTTGCAAAATAGTTTTTTTTTTCGTTTTCGTTTTCTATTTCTCTGAAAATAGCTTCTTCGTTTATAATGTTCAGCTTTTCTTTGCTTTAATCTTTAATTAAAAATTAATTTTTCCCGATCCATGTCGAAGAAACTCGAGGTCTTTCATGGTGCTTCTAAGATTCTGTTCCAGGGCTTTGATGCAAAACTCACCTTCAACTTTCAAGCACAAAATTCTTCCCGCACGACTTTCACTACTTCAAATTCACTCACAGAAGTGTGAATTTTGTTTATTTTATTTTTCTTATTAATATTAATAATAATATTATTATTAGTGTAACTCCTCCTTCTCAGTCGATTAGGGCTTGTTTGATAATCAAAATATAATCTGTACAGTTCTTCCATTTTTCTTTGTTTTGTAGATTAGTGTTTGCAGACATTGTTGTATGGAAAGATGTCAGGTTCAGAGGCCGGAGTGATGACGAGTAGGGATGCTTTCAATGTGGCGCTTCGGCAGAATACTCAGCCGCTCGCCCAGAACATGCGCTTGGCTTTTAGCACCGATAGCGCCGCCGCTTTCAACCCCGCCGGTGCCGCCACTTCAGCCTCACCCTCAGTCTCAGTCTCAGCCTCGACCTCGCCTACTTACCAACCCTCCTCCGGGAACGGTGGCTCCACCACTGCTGGTGGGGCCATGTTGAGTGTGAACGAGAGCAGCATGGTTGGGAGTGGTGAGCCTGGGAAGAGGAAGAGAGGGAGGCCCAGGAAGTACGGGCCAGATGGCACCATGTCAATGGGTGTCACCCTTGCGCCTCAATCTGTCGCCGGAAACCAGTCAAGCGGAGGCTTTTCTCCTCTTTCTACTCCACCTCTGTCTGCCTCATCCGCTTCGTTCAAGAAAGCTAGGGGTAGACCGCCTGGTTCTAGCAAGAAGAAACAATTGGATGCTCTGGGTATGCTTTCTGTTGCAATATGTTGGTCTGTCACGTGGTCGTGTTTATTTGGTAATTAATTTTATTATCTGAGAGTTGTGTCTGATGGATATTCCCCCCCAACTCAGCTGGCTTTGGTCATTTTGTTTTGGGTTTCTGCGACACGGAATGAAATGGTTGCTGTTGTTTTATAAAAGTTATACGACTTTAGAATAAAGAATAGGAATCCGATGTGGTTGGAACTTTGCATCCGTTCGATCTGCGTTTAGATTCTTAAATCCAAAATTACTCATCTGCCCCTTTTGTTATTTGCATTTGCTACCCTGGCTCTTGGAGTTTTCTTGATTTTCCTGTTAATTTTCAAGTATATATGTGAAATATTTAGTGATATGTATCTTAGTAAAATAACTTGTCTTTAATAAAATCTTCGATTTCTTATAAAAAAAATTGTTCTTTGATTGGAAACTTTTCTGTTAGACCATTTCTTTGATTGTTTTTAAACATGTTTAATATATTGAGTTCAAGCTGAATTTTCTTCTCTGAAAATCTTCTTTCTCCAATGAAATGGAACACGTTTTATCACATTGCTAGTACCGCCAGCCCCGTTACCAAACCATAATAATAATAATAATAATAATAATAATGAAGTAAAAAAATTAAGATGACATCTAATACTTAGACAGGAATGTACCATGTCAAAAAAAAAAAAAAAAAAAAACAAGAAAGAAAGGAATCTTTGTCCAATGGATTCTTTCGTTCAATTTATTGGAATTTTTCTTTATTGCCTACCTATTTATTGCAATGTAGTTTTCATGTGCTATTGGGCTGTTATATTATGGTATAAATTAATTATTTTACGTTGGTTTCTGTTTGCAGGATCAGCAGGTGTTGGGTTTACACCCCATGTTATCAATGTGAAAGCTGGAGAGGTCTAATTACTCACTTTAATCTTTCCTAAATTTTCATTGATCTTTACTGTTTTTTTCTATGTTTCATTTGAGTATCACTAAAGTTTGGTCTTCAATAATTCTTATCTTGCATTGGTGTATATATCTCTGTTGCAAGAGTAATTATTGTTACATCTTAAAAGGTATTCTGTGCCGTCTAACTAACTTTTATATGCATGTTGGGATGTCTTCTATCAGCTGTGTCATATAAATTACATGATGGATGATATCTTCAACCTCTGAGTTGTAGTCTTCCTTCACTTTATGTGGATGGTGTCTTTCTTTATTTATTTATTATTTGATTACTGATAAAAGAATACTAATTTATTTTTTATTGGAATTAACGAGAATTATATGCAAACAAGGTATTGTGGCTAATTGTTTACTTCTTGTTGTCTTATATAGAGAATGGGTGAGGTAGCGAGGATGATGGTATTTCTGTGGAACTGAGTCAATTTGCTTTGTACAAGTACCAAAACAAAAAATGAAAGAAACAATTTTAAAAAATGCTGGAACACCTAAGAATCTAATGTATTTAGGGATAATGCAATTTCAGTGTATATTTAATCTTTTCTTTAATGAAAGGATTCAAATTCGTACTTGTCTAATTTGACCCATTTGTATATATAGCTTTTATAGATGAGGTATGCTGTATGGTATATACTACACTCTTATCCCACTCCGGTCACACTTTGCTGATGTGGCATTGGCCATCAACCACTAGATGGACTATTTTTTTTTTTTTTTTTAAATTAATAAATCCAAGAGTTAATGGACAATCTATATCAATACAGTAGGACAGGAGTTCGATGATGGTATAGTACATTAATTTTTTATTTGTAAATATGTGATTACCCATGTTGGGATGGTTGCAAAGTTAGATGGTTGAAGGAAAGATGTATCTTTGGAAAATTCTTTCACATACGATGAGGCATCTGTATCACCAAATATCCACCCAACTAATGGTAAAAGAATTATAATGAAGAAGCTGCTACAAGTCATGTTACGAGCACTAAACTGTCCTAAGCAAGCTAATATCTTTACCCTTTTCGTATATTTACGATAAAGGGGCTTTGTGTTTGTTCAATAACAACTTTTCCACAAGAAAATAAAGTTTGTTCACTAACAGGCTTATCCTTATACCTGAAGTGCTTTATTTATGTTTGTTATTTGATGGTCTACATTGAAGATATAGTCATGAATCTTTCACAAGATGCCAAGTGTCTGGATTAGATTTATTTCTGAAGTGGGTACAAAATTCTTTCTGATCCTAAAGTTCATTGAGTGTAATCCCCAATATATCATATTCTTACTTGGATAGGAATTTTTTCTCGGGGAAACATATCTTATGAGACTAATCAAGCAAATCTTAAACTTAAACCTGTATTAGTAATTTTTAATTGGCTTGCCAAAAGTAGGAGGTAAATCTTAGACAAATAATCAAGTGTCAAAAATCTAGGATTGATTTCCTGGAATTATAAGATATTTACCAGGTAAAATTCTCTAAAATCCCAACCACTACTTCCCAATTAAATGGCTGGGTGTTTGCCACATTTGTCAACTTTAGGAATTTTCAAGATAATAGTCTACTAAGGGATTGTTTGGATCTTCAACTGAGATGAGAAATATTATCTCAACGTCCAAAAATACTCAAACATAAATACTTTTCAATTTTAAATTTTCAACTTTTTCATCTAATTACAACTTTTCCAAACTTTCAAACAAAACACAAAAAATATTTGAACTTTTTCAAATTTCAAAACAAAAATAATATTAAAAAATTATATTCTAACAATATTTTAACTTAAAATATTTTTATTCAATTTTTTCTCTCTTCTTTTCCAAAATCCAATAACACATTTTAACTCGAACCATTTCATTACTATTCATAAGTCATTTCATTACTATTCACAAATCATTTTACTACAATTAACAGATTTAATTATTTTTTATTTATTTATATTGGCACCGGTGTCCAGGAATAGTGTGCCGACTAATCCCGGGGGTGCACAGGCCTTGGCAAGGAGTTTCCTGCAAGTGCTCCTCGGGTAATTCAAGAGGAAAATCCCCCAGTCCGATGACCCATAGAGATTATTTGCACCAAAGGGGATTTGAACCTTAGACCTGAAGGGAGCATACCGCCAAGTCTAAGGCTTTTTGCCACTTGAGCCAACCCCTAGGGGTTTAATTAAATTTTTTTTATTGTAATGTAGTCAGTTGTAAGCTTGCTTTCTGCAACTTCACTTTGTGGGTATGGTAAATAATAAGATGATAAATGTTTGGTAGGTAAAAGTATTAAATGCTGATGTGGCAAAAGCCCTTGAACAAATAATTCTATAAGTCCAGGTTACGCACGCCTCCATATGATTGAATTTTTTATGGGACAAGGGCGAACTTTTGTGCATGAGCCCACGTCACAGATTCGATTCCCCTCGGGATCAAACTACGATTTAAGTGGGAGGTCATGGCGATGGGTTGCTGTGCTAGTCTCCCCGGAGGTTTAGATTCCATGGATGAGTGCTAAGGGCTCTGATTTGGGGTGGTTCCCCGTCATCCAAAAAACAAAAAGTTACGATTTAAGTATTCTTTATGATATTATCCTGAAGATTACTATCATTTTTCCTACCACTAAGGGCATGGTCTTTGTGATGTGATAGCATGATCCCGGTGACAATTTTCTATGTTATAAGTTCTAGGTGCTAGATATTAATGGATTTCCCCAATTACTTGATTCTTCTTAAATTGTTGTTGATACTGGGGTAAGTTTAAGAAATTTTTTACTTTTAATTTCATATGCTGTTGATGTCAATCATGATCATACTTCCTTATTTATTCCGACTTTTATGGTGCTTGCATTTTGCGGATCTGTATATGAAAGATTAGTCAATTAGGGAATTATACGTTTCTTTCTGTTTTTGTCTCCAGGATATATCATCGAAAATAATGTCATTTTCTCAGCATGGTCGAAGGGCTATCTGCATCCTGTCAGCAATTGGAGCCATATCCAATGTGACTCTCCGCCAACCGGCCACTTCTGGTGGAACTGTAACTTATGAGGTTTGTGAGATGTATCTAACAACTTTTCCTCTGGCCTTGCCCTGAATATGGGGTGAACTTGTAATTTATGAAGTGTCATAAATTGTTGGGGGATACATCTTTTAGGGCAGTTGTATTATCAAGACCATTGCTTCTATAAACAAGCATGTCTTATCTTTTAACAATTCTTGAAATACCTTTTTATGTGTGTGCCATGTATATTAATATCAAGCCAACCACTAGAAAAAAGAATTAAGAACAAATACAATTACATGGTACAGGAAACTCCTTGATTGCTGCAATGTTGGATGATACATGTAGATTTTCTGGAAAGTCTTGAATACTGTTAAAATGTAAATAGAGAACCAAATTTTTTCTTTGTTTTCTTTTCCCCCCTCAAATACAAATACAATTACATGGTACAGGAAACTCCTTGAATTAAGAACAAATACAATTACATGGTACAGGAAACTCCTTGATTGCTGCAATGTTGGATGATACATGTAGATTTTCTGGAAAGTCTTGAATACTGTTAAAATGTAAATAGAGAACCAAATTTTTTCTTTGTTTTCTTTTCCCCCCTCAAAAGATTCTTTTCCTTCATTTTTGGGTCTTTCTAGTCCAGGGCAATACTGTATTGGGTCATAGAATTTTTGCATAGATGGGTGTAAATGCTGTATGTTGAGCTGAACATACCTGTATGTTTAGGCCAAAAGTAGGATCAATATTAAGCTTTTATGCCCCTTGTCCTTGGCATAGCTTTTTTCTTCTTTTTTTTTTTAGACAAAAAAAAAACTATATTCCCTTGGCTTAGCTTCACATGGATATTGCCCTTCTGGTCACATGACCTATTTGTCACCATATGCAGTTATGATGGGGTTTTTGGACTCATTATATGTATATGGCAACATGTACTGCTTCCCTTCTCTTGAATATGCTATTTTGTGTTTTGCAGGGCAGATTTGAAATTCTGGCGCTTTCTGGTTCTTTCCAGCTATCTGAAAATGGTGGTCAGCGGAGCAGAGCTGGGTGTTTAAGTGTGTCTTTAGCTGGCCCTGATGGGCGTGTTTTGGGTGGTGGTGTGGCAGGCCTTCTTACAGCTGCATCCCCTGTTCAGGTTCATTTTTTTTATGTTTTTGTTTTATTTATTATTCCTTATAAATTCTCAATTGTTGGAGCTACTTCGTAAAAATACTGGCATGGTGCATAATATTCTTAATCTCCTTTTGCAAATTATGTGAAACACCAATAAGGTAGAGTTGTTTTTATGTTCCAGTATTTTGAACAATTCGTACCAATAATATTTTGAGTAAGAGAATGTTCCATAATTCCCTGAATACACGTCAATCACAACATTTAAATGTTTGCTGTTTTTCTTCTCCCTTTGCTTTGTGTGGATTTTTTTTTTTTGTCTGGAAAAGAAAAAAGCAACTCAGTCAGATTTGTAATTTACCCCAGTTTGCCGTGTTCACCTGTGCCTCCATTCAATAACTCCATTCTTTATTGAGAAATGATATTTGCAGTCATGGAATGTGAAAGCGTCGTGCTCCTTTTGCAAAAAGTGAGTAAACATGGGACTCACATGAAGAAAATAATTTTTAATGGTGAACCCTACTCTTTTTCTAAAGAAGTGCATGGCGTTTGCACATTCTATGACTGTAAATATCATTTCACAATATTATTTAGCATTACTCTTCTTTATTTACTGCACTTGCAATTATAACTTCTTATTAAATGATCTGCTCCAATTTACCTTATTTTTTCAAGAAGCCTTTGATTTTATGAAATCCATAGTGGAGAATACTTAAGATTCTCTTTTTGCGCTATTGGGTAGTTTAGGGTTTAAACCTACTGTCACATTCAATATACTGGAACCAATGATATTGATCCATTCTCATTGCAGGTAGTCGTGGCGAGTTTTATAGCAGATGGTCGCAAGGAATCAAAATCGTCATACCAGATGGAACCCTCGACTGCCCCACCAAAGCTTGCCCCTGGTGGTGGGGCTGCAGGGGTCAGCGGCCCACCATCACGTGGAACTCTTAGTGAATCCTCAGGTGGACCCAGTAGCCCTCATAACCATAGTACAGGAGCTTGCAACAACAGTAACCCCCAGGGGATGCCATGGAATTAAAGCCCCCTGTAAGTGTAGTCTTTTGACTGATTTGTGTTGTGGGCATGAGCTCTAATGTTGTGTTTCATTTTCTTTTAGGCCTTTCAAGTCTTTGACCATTTCTAATTCAGGGCCCTTGTATAAGTTCAGTAGAATAAAGGACTACAGGATTATTTCCAGCTTGGCAATATTGGCTCTTGCCAGTGCCAACCAATTAGTAGCAGGTGCCCTCTGCACTTTGAGGTGGTAACTTAGAAATTAGAAGGAAACTTCTGCTTTTAGGAAATTCTAAGTCAAGATAGGTTTGTAGCTTGCTATGTACTGGCTTACTGTAGCTGCTTCTTGTTGGCCATCCCATTCCGGTATTGCTAGACTTTCACCTTGTTTCGTTATTGATTTTAAGTTGCAAAACAGTTCTGAAGTTGCCATGGACTGCTTGCTTCTTCTTTTTTGCTGTTTTTTGTTTGTGGGTGGGGCATGCTTGACACGTGAGATGCCTCCATCTCCTTCAGAAAATCCCGTTTTATTTTCTCGTAAATAAAATCAAGAAAATAAATATATTGTGCATTGTGCCTGCATGAGAATTCAAACCTACGTGCAGCCGCTATTAGAGGATCACTTCTGTTTCCATTATCTTTAAAACTAGAGGTAGCTATGCACGGCCATGATTTGGGTGCTTCATAAAAGATCAGGTAGGGAGGGATGTGATGATCAAAAGCAAAGCCATAAAATGGAGACAAACTGATATGCCAAGACGAAAGCTTTAGATACAAGACATCGACTATAGGCTGACAAAGGATAAGAATAAAGGGAGAGAGGCTGGCTGGAAAAGGGTGACAACAAGGGATATCAGAGATAGCTTGAGAGGCCATGAGAACTGTACTAAAGTAAATTGTAATAGATTTCACCTCGCAAGACTCGTAGACATGGACATTTTAGTGACGAACCATGTAAGTCGTTGTATTCTCCTCTCTAGTAATATTTCATGCATTTATCTACTGTTCACGACATGGATGAGCAACCAAAGTACCTTGAACTATCAAAGAACAACTGAGAGTTATTTAACCATACAGTTAGCTTCCGACATCCAGAAAAATGCATCAACATGTTTGTAGCAGAGAGGAAATAAAAGAAGTTAAAAGCTACAAACTAAACGTCAAGTTAGGTATTATTGTAAAAGTTTGCAGAGCCTCTATTGAATTTAAATGTAAACATCTGGCCAACCATACAAAGGGGTGGTGGCGCAGTTGGCTAGCGCGTAGGTCTCATAGCTTTCTGAGTAATCCTGAGGTCGAGAGTTCGAGCCTCTCTCACCCCACCAATGACTTATTTTTCAGCCATTTTTACAAGAAAGAGTTGCTTCTACTAATCCTATGCTAAATAACTCGTGATATCCACAACCAGACATGCGACAAAATTATGTCATTTCCAGCTCAGACTCTGGGTGTGTTCCATGGAGAATATTACTCTAAAAACTTACATAAAAAAGATGCATCGATAGGGCTTGACAAAGATTGACCAAAATCCCTAGTTCTGTTAACAGAATCAGAGCAGAAATCATCATTCATCAAGTTCAATTACATTGGGGTGATCATTGCACATTGAGGTGATCATTGCACAAAATGCCATTGTCTTGTAGCTGTTCCACTTGATAATTAGGGAGTTTAGTCAATATTTGGTTGGAAACTCGACTGTTTTAAAGACACAATAAATTCAACTTCTGCGGGTTAAAGAATCCATAAATTTCTCAAACTCAACATGATTTCAAAGGAGTAGGAAATTTGTCATTGTCCTGCTACTAAATTGACTCAATACTACAGGAGAGACAGATTTTAATCTCCAAGTCAACTCCTTAGTTTCGTGTAGGAAAATAGGTAACAAACACCAGTACATGTTGTAGTACAATTCAACAAAGACGGCAACGCATGAGGATCACATTCTCTTTCCAAAAACAAGAACAAAAAAGTAATAAAAATACAATATCACAAGATGACGTGACGACCATAATAAATACACAAAAAATAAAAAGACATTGTTATTTTCGGAATGATATACGATGATATTGTTGAAAGTCTATAGTCCACGTTCCCATCGCCGTCGATGAAACTTCCCACGCAATCATCATCGTCTTAATTCCAACATTGGATTATCTTCTATGTATTGCATACCTTGTATAATATTATTGCCCACAACCACCCCACCTCCCCCACGCAGGAATTTTCAGCAGCCTCTTACGTCATTTTTGTTTTTGTTTTAGTGGTACTCTCTTACGTAATTAAAAAAAAAATCAAATATTATATAAAAAGATATATGGAGAATCTATTTTTTTTTATTAAAACGATTTTAATATTATTTAAATAATTTTTAAAACTCGTAACCCCTAACAGACCAAAGGTGGAGATATTAATAATATATTTTACAATTCTTTTATTAATTATATTACACATTATTTTAAGTCAACCAATATCATTATGACATCTCATTAAAAAATAATTTTAATTTCACATAGTTATCCTTCCTTTTAAGTAGATTAATAAAATAGCTAGATTAATTGTAAATTTATATTTTCTACATGCTACCCCTCTCAACTTGGTCCAAATAGACTGAGATTATATATGATTTGGATATCGAGATGAGATGAAATAGTTTTATATTAAAATTAAAAATTAAATAAAATATTGTTATAATAATAATATTATTATTATTGTTTTAAAATTTTAAAAAATTGAATTATTTATTATATTTTGGTGTGATAATTTAAAAACTCAAATTATAATGTCGTTTTTTTACACCATTTTCTTGTTTTTACACCGCTGCAACATTTAAAACTCAACTTTGTAATGTCGTTTTTTTGTTGAGTCCATACGTCATTCTTACGTTAGAAAATCAAACGAAGATATGACGTTTCTACAAAATAGTAAAAAGATTAAAATCTAAATGATCTTAAAGTCTTTAAAAACATTGGTCTTTTAAGTGAAAAAAAAACAAACAAATGATTAAATTATGAGAAAAAAAGAAAAGAAAATAACAAAAAAATAGGTGGTGAGCCAGGTTGGATCTTTTTTTTTTTTTAGTTATAAATTTATATTCTTTATAACTCCAAAATAATCGATTTTTTATTTTAAAATTATAAAACCACTTTTTTCAGTTTTATTGTTTTAAAATTTCTTAAATAATTTATATTTTAGATTATTTTAATTTTTTATATCTGTCTGATCATCCAAATGTTTTCTTAATCATAATTTACCTTTAAGTTATCACTTAATTTTATAATAATAAATATAAACTGCAATATATACATCAAATTTCGAATGTTGAATGATCATTTAAAGAGATAGATACAACTACCTAACTTTCCGACTGTTTCCCCAACACTCCCCCTCCCCCCCTTCTTTTTTATCTCTCGTAAAATTCTAAGGGCGTAGATCTATTTTTGCCAAGGGGAGGAGGCCTCCCTCTCATTTTTCCATTCATTTATCTTGTCCATCAATGATTCTTTTACTTTCTTCAAAACTAAAAAATGATAAGTTTATATCTTTCTGACAACTAAATATGTGCGTTATAGATATATTCATAAGTTAAAAATCGTTTAGAAAAAAGTTGTGGTTTTGCAAAAATATCTCCTGTGGTTATCTTTTGACAACTCTTCTCGACACACGTGCAAGATCACCGTATTTGTGACTACCAGACCTTTTAGATTTGACCATTGTAGTTGAAAAAAGACAAGTGTGTTACCTTCAATGGCCATCATAGATTCCGAAGTCTCCTAGAGTTGGTCCAAACTGTAATCCGTCTTTTTTTGTATTTATCTTAATGTTTTCCTTTTTAATTTCCTTATTGTTTATTAAAATAAAAACAGATTTTGTCTTTCGAAAGTTTGTTTGTAAATATCAGACCAGCCACAAAAAAAATAATATACTGGTAGAATTCTAAATGTATTATTTTGATCTATAATATCATATTTAATATGGAGATATCTCAAAATATATTTAGTCATAGACATAAATTTTTCTAATAAATGAATTATAACAATTATCCTTAGCAAAGAAACAAAGAGATAATACAATTAATCTATTATTAAATATGAATTATTAATAGAGGAATCTATATTTATATATCCATAGAGAATTTGTCAATTCATGCCCTAGCTGTTACCCAATCACTACAACACCTTCTGTCTCGTGATTCAGACCCAATTTGCAGTCAACTTCGACTAAAAAATTCAATGGGCAGCTGCTGCACGACTCGTTCGTACAATTATTTTTGGAAGTATATGGTTGTTTCTTAATAATAACTTCAATATTAAGTTGAGGATATGTACTTCTTTTAAAAAATATATTGAGGTCTATTATTAAAATGTAGATATTTTTATATAAATTTTATATTTGACTATTTTTTTAAAAAGAACGTATGGAATTTTTACATTCTAAAATTCTATAAATTATTTTTTTAAATATTAAGAGTAATGCTAGTTATAATCTTAGAATATAAAAGTTGCACTCATTTTATTTTTTAAAAAGATCTAATATTAAAAAAATTAATATATTTTTTTCTTATAAATTTTAGGTATATTCATTTTATTAAAAAAGAATGCGTGAAACTTGCAAATATTAAAATTATAAATATCATTTCTTAAATATTAATAGTATTGGTAAGAGTCATACAAATAATATTTCCAAAACTTTTTATTTTGCATCCTTTTATTGTCGTTATGTCACTCTTAGGCATAGTATGGATATATAAATAGTTTTATCTCATCTCATCATTATAATTTTTTTAAATTTTTGTATAAAATATAATAAATAATTTAACTTTTTTAAATCTCAATTCCACTTTTTCAAAATTTAAAATAATAATAATATTTTATTTAATTTTAATTTAAAATCATCTCATCCTATAACAATTTTAAGTTTTAATGGATTCGACTGATAAATTATGATTTTTCACCAAATGGCACATCTCAACTAAGTGTCACGCTAGAGCTACCGCTGGAAGCCACCATTAGGCTCTACAATTTTTATTTTTATTTTTGTTTTTTTTTTAAAAATATTTTTAATACTTTTAAATATTTAAAAAATATAAAAAATATATAATAATATTAAATAATTTTTTCTTAATTATTAAAAAGAGAAAAAACAAAAAGGCCGGTGGCTCCAGCGAGAGCCACCAGCGGTTGCCTCAGTATTTCCCCTCAACTAAATGCATTCATTAAAATGGACAAAATATAAATAATAAGATATAATTGATTTATCCAGGAAAAAAAAAGTCAGCAAAGTGGAACCCCCAAAACTCAAGCACCAATGGAAGAAAGAGAAGCAAGGGCTAAGTTGCCGTCTTTGTTTGGATGCGCATCTTCATGGAATCATCTCAACAGAGAGTCAATAGAGTTGAGAGTCATGGTCACCATCAACGAAACTGCGGGGAGGGGCACCAACTTCCCCTAAGTTTTCTTGCAACCCCCGTCAAACCAAAAACCACCACCGCTGTTGACCGTTGGAGGTCAGGTCAAGAAGTTTCTATTCAGCTGCTGCTTCAGCCTGAAGACCGAGATAAAAGGGAAAAGGGGGGAAGCCACTTGAACTTAATTTGTGAAAATCTCAGCCAAGTATGGCGTTGAAAGTTCTTTCGGCTCTCGACAGTGCGAAAACTCAGGTCTACCATTTCAAGGCAATCATCATCGCCGGCATGGGACTATTCACCGACGCCTACGACCTCTTCTGCGTCCCTCCCATCATGACTCTCATCGGACGGGTTTACTACGAGAAAGAGGACGATAAGTATCGGGTCCCACCCGGCGTGGCCTCGACCATGGTGGCGATCGCTCTGCTGGGAACTGCAATCGGTCAAGTGGTCTTCGGCAGGCTCGGAGACCTAATCGGTAGGCGGCGCGTGTACGGAACCGCATTGCTGATTATGGTGGTGAGCTCCCTCGGGTGCGGGTTCTCGATATGCAGGAAGAGGGGTTGCGTTCTGGCCAGCCTGGGGCTGTTCAGGTTCGCACTGGGCCTGGGGATCGGTGGGGACTACCCGTTATCGGCAGTCATCATGTCTGAGTTCGCGAATAAGACGACACGTGGAGCGTTCATAGCGGCTGTCTTCTCGATGCAGGGATTTGGAATTTTGGCCGCTTCATCGGTCACGATGGTGGTGTGCAGAATCTTTGACCATGCATCCAAAGTATCCCCAAATGATCCAATGCCTGATGAGGCCGATATCGCATGGAGGCTGATACTGATGCTGGGTGCGATTCCCGCTGCCTTAACATTTTATTGGCGAATGATGATGCCCGAAACTGCCAGGTAATTGATCATTACTAATTTACTTAAATTTCGTGTTGTTATGCATAGTCTCTGAATATACATACACAAGAAAGACTAGGATCAATGGAGGCAGTAGGACTTTTGGGAGGGGGCACTCTTCTTCGTGTAGCTTATCAACTTAGCCTTCCAAATAAAACATGCACAACATCATCCAAATCAGTCCGAATTGCCAAAAAACTCTGAATCCAAACCAAGAAACAAAGCTCAAATTAAGAGTCTCCTAGGCAATTCAGCTATCAATCCTCCCACTTCTTGCCCAAACTAAAGGATATCAAAATTCCAAAAGAAGTGCTCGTGCATCGTGGATCTCTGAACATTTCTGCCGACGCACTCACGCTCCCCACCTCCAGTGATTTTTTATTTTTGCACCAGTTTCCACTATTTTTTACACCGATGGAGGAAATCCAATGGATTACTTGTACCACATTTATACTGTCTAAAAGACTCGGTAAAAAGAAAAATACACCAAACCCTTAATGAAAAAAGGTAAAGCTCATTGGCTCAATCAACAAAGGAAAGTACAGATGCAATTTCACTTAAAGAAGATCAAGCCAAACTAGCAGCAAAGTAGGAGCAGATATAGAACAAATCTAATCTCGTATTTTACCTTGTTCTACTCACTTGAAGATTTGATGTAAATATTATATATTCAATACAAACCATAATATATGATATAAGAGCAGCATTTTATCAAATAGTTTGCGTGCGTTATTTGTTTACAACTGCCGCACTGCTAGAAGCTCCTTTGCAACACATCCACCATTCCCAGAAAGCAATTCCTCTACATATAGTAGCGAAGACACCATGATCAATCTGGGTTTTTCTTGGTTACCTAGCCTTTTGGCTAGACGGTATTATATATGTGGGGCATAAAAGCATGTCCACATTTGACTAAACGGTTCGAAACACACCACTATCACAGTTTCCACCTTCCTTCTCTCACCCTCAGGGCCTCAAGAAAACCATAGTGCCCTCAAGAAGGTTATCCATGATTGACATGGGCAAAAAGGAGCTCTCGCCGGCACTTCCATTTGTTCCTGCTGACCCTTTCCTTCCCATCCTCTAGCTCCGACTCCGGACCTTGTGAACCATTGTATCACCCACACGTGTGTATTCATTTTCAAGTTTTTAATTTTTGCAAAAGTTAATTCTTCAACTTTAAAGAACTCGCAACTAAATAGGGCATAATAAGCCACGTGGCAAATATGACACATGTCTAAGCAGAAAAAAACTTGCATGGATCATATTTATTACAAATGAGTTTTGCTACGTACAAGCAAATTCGTGTACTAATTTGCGTACCAATACTGATTTATTCATATTCAAAATTTAAATTGACACGGTTTTCAATTAAATTTATTTTTTGACCAATCACATTAAATTGGTACACATATTACTGCGCAGTTGTGCTTGCAATTGCATTTTTCCATTACAAATTGACTGGTATACTTGAAAGCCAATAAAATTTCTTTTAAAATCCAACAAACTATTGAATAAATCCAAAAAAACAAAACATTAAATTAATTTTAAAAAAATATGATTTGGGAGGACTCCCGAGGAAAGGTAACTATTCCTCCTCCCCTCCTTGCAATAGGGCTGTATAGAAATTGACGAGACCGACCGGCGCTGATGTGGACTGGCAATTGGAGTATGGAATCGGTCGAAACCAGCAGAGAACCTGTTTGCAGGCAGTATAAATTTAATGAAACTGACACTGGCCAGTTCAGTCCTGGTTTGAACCAAACTCAAACTGCTGAACTGGCCATATATTATATCTCTTATGTAAAATGATGTTGTTTCACTTCAGTAAGTGAAACGACATCGTTTTACAACTACCGTTTACAAAAAAAAGAGAAAAAAAAAGAAAAAAAGAAACCACACCATTTGATTTAATAGCCCAAATAACATCGTTTGGACCCTAATACCCTTTCTCCCCCCCCCCCCTCCCTCCCTCTTCTTCTCCCTCGCACCGTTTGGCTTTAGGGTTCTCAGACTCTCTCTCACCTCTTAAGCACAGTCATCGTCGCTGCGAGTCTCTCCTCTCTCACAATGTGTAGCCTCTCCCTGCAACAACAGACTGCATCCATCTCGTCCTCTCTCTCATAGAGCATTTCTCTCCTTCTTTAGGCGTTAAACCTCTACTCCCTCCCTTTCCCTCTCCTCCATCACTCATTTCGCTGAGCTCTCTCATCTCACCGCCCATGGAAAAATCTGGAATTTCAAGTGGTTTATTGTGTTGAGTTAATGGTTTTGTAATTTTGTTTTCTGGATTTGTTGGAGTCTGGTGAATTGGTGGTGATGGAAAAATCAAGCTTGTTCATTTTTGGTGTCTGGTGATGGAAAACTGATTCCCAAACCGCTGAACCAATTAGTACTGACCGTTGAATTTCGGTCGGTTCTCTTTTTCCCAATCGGCCCGATCTCAACCTAGTACATTTTCTCCTTGTTGGTGTGGTTGGACCGAAACCACACCGATACCTTCTGTTTTCAGCCCTACCTTGCATGGTGGCCCATGATGCCAAATCTGATCACACGGTGGATGAGCCAGCTTGCAAAGCCAAGATCCACCATGGTAGGTCAGCGGCTCCTAGCTACTTCGTGTAGGGTGGGGAGGAAGAGTTCGTCTCTCCCATGGCCATGGGTAGTTGCCACCCACTGAAAGGGGCTCCTAGACTCTTTTTTTTTTTTTTAATGATTTCGACTTATTTAATTTTAAAATATGTTATATATTTTTATTTTGATTCTTAAATATATTTAGTTAGTATGTAATAAATATAAAATCTGTAGTGTTTTTTTTTTTTTGCTAACATGTTATATTTGCGAAAGAGTTATTCTACTTAGCAATCTTATACCACATACCTGTTGAGAAAAAATAAAAATAATAAATAAAAATAAAAGTAGGTGTGTGGTCTAGAACTACTGAATATAATTTTTCTATTTTAGTTAGAAAAAAAAAACTAGTAGGTTTTGGATGGAGATATTATTGCGCTTAAAAGACAATTCCTGTCATATCTTCCAACCAGAAGGAAATAGAATTAAAACTATATATACTCATCTCTTCTCCATCGCGCATGCTAGCTAGCTTAGAGATCAAACACAATACTCATTCCCACCGTAGCTTACCATTCTCCTTTTATTTTATTTTATTTTTTTATCATTTAAGTTTTAGCATATATGTGATTTGGTGCTTCCTTATATATGGTGTAAAATCAGTTTATCTTCATCAGCTTTAACTTGTGATTTCGCAATATATATATATTATTATGCGCATATATGGTTGAGGGTTGGCCTAGACGTAGAGTGTGGGTGTAATTCTAATGAAAAAATGTGGATGATATTGGACAGAAGAACGTAAAATCTGATGGCCGGTTGGGTGAAATCTATGTGCAAAACAGAGTGCAATTTCTGCTTTTTGGATATTATGCGGAATAATGATAGGCTTACTATCATTTTACTATTTTTTTTTTAATTTTCTTTTACTTAATAGATAAGGAAGTGACTATTAGTGAAATTGTATATCTTTTTAATTTTTTCTTAATAATTAAGAATGTTGAAAAAATACTTAAAAGAAAATAATAAAAAAATTAAAAATTTCAAATATAATAAGAGTAGTAAAGTGATAGTACAAATGGGGTAGTAAGTGTACTGACTGTTATATTATTATTATTTACGTACTGACTGTATGACATTCATTTTTATATTACTTAGCTTATACCAATTGACAAGTGGTCATCTCGTTTAGACGTAATGTTTTATGCATCTCCCAGATATACAGCTTTGGTGGCTCAAAATGTTCCCCAAGCGGCTATAGATGTGCAGAAAGTGTTAGAAGTTCCCATGAGTGAGATTACCGAAGAGAACCCAGTGCCTCTAAATCCACTAACCTATCCCCTATTCTCCAAGCAATTCTTTTATCGCCATGGCCGTGATTTATTATCTTGCTCCTGCACATGGTTTCTTCTCGACATTGTCTTCTACAGCAGCAACCTCTTCCAGTCCCAGATATACAAACACTATCTCCCGGACGAAGACGAGGTGAATGCCTATAAAAAAGCTTTTGAAGTTGCAAAACTCCAAGCAATCATTGCAGCCTGTTCTACCATTCCGGGCTACTGGTTCACTGTCTATTTTATTGATATCGTTGGAAGAGTCAGAATTCAAGCAATGGGTTTTCTCTGCATGGCACTGGTTTATCTAGCAATTGGGATACCCTACGACATACATTGGAAGGACAACACAAATGTAGGGTTCATGGTCCTCTACGGCCTTACCTTTTTCTTTGCAAATTTCGGACCAAACACAACCACCTTCATAGTGCCCGCGGAACTTTTCCCAGCAAAATTTAGAACAACATGCCATGGGATTTCTGGTGCTGCAGGGAAGGTGGGGGCAATCATTGGTTCTATTGGTTTTTTGTGGGCTTCACATAAAGGTGAAGATGAAAAAGAAAGGGATGGCTATCCCGAAGCAATTGGAATGACTGCATCATTGATATTGCTTGCCGGAGTTTGTCTTGTGGGAATGGCGGTGACATTGCTTTTCACGCGTGAGACCATGGGGAGATCATTGGAGGAAAATGAGAATGATCAAGATGGACCTGGCGAGCTGCGTTTGGGTAGAATTCCTTCTGGTGCTGCATAGTGTGATTCAGATCTATCTCTTACGGTAATTATCGGAACTCTTAATATAAGCCTAAAGTGAAATAGAGATAAACACTTGATGTGAACCATACGGTTACAATGAAAAAGGAAGAGAGATTCATATTCACATATATGAGATTTATAGAGGAATAACAATAATGTTGTAAGGCTCACGTCTGTCTCCTGTTTATCTCTCTTTCACTCTCGGCCTGGAGTCTAGAAACTCCAAATCTTTCCTGCAAGGCAATTTCCTCCCTAACCTTTACATCAGTATCTGTCATGTCGAAAACCATGCATATTTAGGACTCTTATCTTTTGCATTGGAAGAGTGAATTGTGTGATTAGGATATCACGGAACTTGAAAATCTCTTTGAAATGAAATCTCCTGTAGTTTGTATACCATTAATTAGGCGTTTGTTGCTGGCCGAGGAAGATATATACATTTGTAGACAATTGTCATTCAGTTCTGTTATATGCACCCAACCAATTCCGTTTAGCATATAACTTTTGGTACATTTGCTTTAAAAAAGTAGTCATTCAATACTCATTCAGTTATGCTATGCCTCGTTTAGTTACACATATCAGATCAGATGATGTGAGATGAGATAAAAGTTAAAAGTTGAATAAAATATTATCAAAATATTATTTTTTAATATTATTATTATTTTAAGATTTGAAAAATTTAAATTGTATATTAAATTTTGTGTGGGAGTTTAAAAAATTTATAATGATTATATAAAAAAAAATGAGTGAGATGGTTTGATTATGTGTGCCGAGACTAAGCTTGGAAATGGGCTATGGTGCAGGCTGTCACCTTCCCCAAGTACTCGTGCCGGCTGACCAATTCTGAAAGAAAGCTCTCAGGCCTACACTAATTTTTATGAAATAGAATATTTCTTTTTGCTGAGTAATTATTTTTGAATGTGTCATGTTGTGTCTATAAATATTCCTGTAGCAAGTGTACGGAATGAGAAATGATATATGCAGTTTTAGGGTGTACAAATTTTCATGTATTTTTTTTTTAAGAAAAATGAATAAATCTGAAATTTGTATAAAAAATTATTTTTTTAATAATAGACTTCGTTTTTTTTCTTTTCAAATAATGAATGTGAGACTTGTTTATGGTAAGACTGTATCTACCATTAATAGAATAAAAAATTAAGATAGAAATCATTCGTCAATAATCAAATAGAGGCGAGTACAGTTGTCCTTTTTAGAATTACAACATGCTATATAGATTTTGAGTAATTCTATATATAGTTATGGAATGCATCACCCTACATTAAAATTAGACTTTTAAGGATGGAAAATATGTAATATAATTGACAATTATTTGTCATACGAAAGTTTTTTGCAAGGCTTTGGAAAGAGGTTCGATTCAAGAAATTGAACATGAATTTTTTATTCTTTTACTTAACTACTTCGATCAACCGATTCATATTGATTCTAGTTGATTTTAGACCGATTCCAATCGATCCAAAACTATATTTATTTGTAAGTTGTTTAGCAACTGAGTTTTTATTATTATTTTTTGTACAAAAATATGATAGAACTAAAAATATATTAACTTTTTTATCATTGTTTTTAATAAGAATACAAAAAAATTAAGAGATAAAACACGTACATCTTTATTTTCTTTAATTAAATAAAACAATTAGGAGATAAATGATTATTTTGTACGTATGTGCGTGGATAAATGTTTCTAAATGCATATATATATATATATATATATATATAGCTATATACATAAACTTGAGATTTGAGAAAATACATAAAAAGTTAGTACTCATTTTTCACAATATTGATGATGTTAATAAATAGGATAAGCTAAATTTGGCAAGAATTCAAATATTGTGGACATGCAAGCATTGTAACATCACTACCGCCTTTGATTTAAATCAAGCACTTGCTTTAATGCTTACAATTCAAAATATCCATAATTATAGTCTTTGATTTTGGTCAACATCTATCATAGGAGCCAATGGTACCAACAGCTATTCTTTAAATCGTTAGTATTCTCAAATTGGAAGCCAAACTTGTGATCTATGTGACTTCATAACCAAATCAGCTTTGTAAATTCTTTTTTCTAATATTTGAAGAATTCACTACGCACAAACAAGATGCAAGTGAATGTGTAAACCTATGATTCAAGGGTTTGACAATGCAACATCTACCAACAAAAAAAGGGGGCATTTAGAACATGATAGATTCTATACATGCAACCTCAACTACTTTCTCTGCCATAATTATTATGTTTATTTGAATAATGTTAGATATAGTTTTAGAGTGTACAAACTCTCGTACTATTCTCTTTAAAGAAAAGTAGTGTTCACAATTAAAAAAAAAAAGATTTTTTCATATATGTTTTTTATTTATTCAATTTTTTTAAAAGAAAATATACAAAACTTGCACACTATAGAAGTGCAAATAGCATTTCCCATGTTTATATATAATTTGACAATGGGATATCATCACATTGTCAAATTATAATAATTTGAGATTATCGAGGCTGCAAAATGTATTTTTCTTAGTTATTTATATCTTAATCTTCCAAGTTCTGTTATAAGATGTTTGGCCACATGTCATGTTAAAAGAGGAGATATATTTACAAATTAATTAGCAATTTATTATTTTATATAGTTTGGCTTGATGATTAAAGGGAAGTATTTATTTTGGAAAAAAAAAAAAATTAACAAACGAGTAATATTAAACACAATTTTAGGGCGTGCAAACTCTGTATATTCTATTTATAAAAAAATAAAATTCGTCATTAAAAAAGTAATTTTTTATACCTAAATCTTAAATTTATTCAATTTCTACAAAAAATAGATAAAATAAATAATGCACTTACTTGTCTAGATGAGTTTCTATCTCCTCAATGTAGTCCTCTCCAGAACCCCCACCATACCTCCCTCTACCTTCCTCCTTACCATACCTGAAGCCTCCAAGACCTAAATCCTTCCTTCCTTACCAACCCTAACCATTCCATTAATCAACCCTTTCCTTTTTACTCAACACACATCGTCACCATGAAACAAGATCCATCATATATAAATCTCCTTATATTGCAAACAGAAGCTCTTACATGGGACGACATCACCCTTGAACTAGCCACTGAAGTGGCATAAATCCTTTCAAACCACGCCCTCATTGCAAAACTGATCTCAACAAAACCTCTAAACAAGCACACCTTCCACACCATTATAAAAGTAATTTGGAGTTTTATAATTGGGCTTATCATTGAAGGCCTAGGTACCAACACCTACCTGTTTACGTACCTTCCCTACCTCTTAGGACAAAAACCATGTGTTTTCTTAAAGACCCTGAAATTTCAAAGGATACCATATGATCCCAAAAGAATGACAACCAGTCTCAGTCTAAATGAAATAGATCTCCAATATTCAGCTTTCTGGGTGTAAATACACAATTTGCCATTGGAAATGATGACTTGGTGTAATACGGATAAAATTGGAAGAGTAATGAGAAAGCTGCTGGAAATAGATTCCATAACAACATCTACCATCAGAGCCAGAAGATACTTGTGGTTAAGGGTTGAAATAGATACTACGAAACCTTTCACAGACGGCTTCTCTCTGCCATGAATCCACAGAAATCCAGCAACAATTTTATTCAAATATGAACGACTCTCATAATTCTGCTACATGTGTGGATGCCTTGATCACATCAACAATCTTGCCCTATCTACACAGACAATATCACAGAGCTACCTTATGGACAATGGTTGAGAGCAGAGGGGCAGGAACCAAGGTAAAGCCCTAAGTATGAAGACACAATGGGGTTACTAGCAAAAATAGAACCTCAACATTTTGAACCCTCGACGTCACTCACTTCCATCAAAATCAGAGAACCAATGGTCCTCTGAAACCCTACTGAAGTAAGTGAAGTAGCTGGTCAGCATCCATTGAACCAAACCCAATCCAAAGGAAAAGAAAAACTCTCCCTTGTGCCCAATATTGAGAAAAGCAGCTTTCTTTGTAAACAATCCATTGACAGTAGCAGTTCTCCCACTAGGAAGGATCTTATTCATCATCTTCCAGGCAACCAGCCATGCAAGAAGGCATCCCCATGCAAATCGGTGTGGACACGTGGTGAAACCATCCCTGTTGTTTTTAATGAGAGCCAAAATCTTGATCCATCACATAAAACACTGCAAACATCTAGTCAAAAGTCAGCAACCCCACATAGTCAAATCAACTTACCATTCTCAACAAACTTCCCAATCTCATTTGAACAAATGGCCTAGACTGAAGAAAAAAATTCCATGAAAACAATAGAAGCACTGTAGCCTTTTCACCAATCTGAAACCCCTCATTTAAACCCATTTCAAGGCTTTAAGCAAAATACAGAAATGCCCACATCGAAAAAGCTAGAACCCTCTTTCTCTAAACAACTCATTGCTCAATTTCAAAATAACCTAGGCCCCATTCATAACCAACTTTTTTGGACAAGCCCAACAAATGCCCATGCCCTTGACATAACATCTCTCTTCTTGTTAGCCCATCTGGAAAAGCCTGTATTGCCTTCAATCCAATTTTATAGGAAAATAACCCAACCCGATCTCATAATCTCTCAATTAACCCACAAGCCACAAGCCAATAGCTTGTTCTCCCATCAATCTAGCCCAAAATCAATGGGAACAAACCCAACTCAACACCAGAACTGTCCAGCTAGCCCCTTTGAAAACATCCTCCCCATCAACCCGAACGAACATCTGAAGGAAATAATAAAAAACCAAGAACCCTTAGTCAATTCACTCCCCTATGAAAATCCCCAAACAGAATCTTCTCAAACCAAGAAGAGGAAGAGCACCCCATTTGGAATTAGAGAAACTCTCAACCTCACCAAAAAATGTTTCCTAAGTTCCACAATGGTCTCCATTGAGGAGGAAGCAAGCTCAAGCAGCAATTCAACAAAAGAGATCAAAACGGAGAACAAGCAAGAGGAGACCCACGAGAATTTGGAAAATTCTCATCCATTGAAGATAGATGCGAAGAAAAAAAGAGCCACAGTGTGATTTCTAAAGGGCAACTGGTTCAACCCATACAAGAAGTCAAACCAAGATGCACCAGGTAACAAATCTGAAACCAGATCATGAATCTGTTTCCCTTTAATCCAACAATCGATGTGGTAGGGTCCAATCTACCACCATCTCACCCATGAACCTACTCACATGGAATTGCTGAGGTTTAGGACAATCTTGTGCAATTAGGAATCTCAATGCCAGCATAAGGAAACTTAATCCAAATGCAATTTTCCTTTCTAGAACTCTTGTGATGCATGTAAATACTGCCTCTATTGTGAATAGACTATGGTTTTCCCAGTATGTAGATTTTTCCCTTGCAGGAATGTGGGGAGGACTTTTGTTTATGTGGCGTCCTGGCTTGGATGTTGATATTGTACTTATTTCCTAAAATATATTATCTATGTTGTTGTATTCGGATCCTTGTCACAATTCCTGGTTGCTCAACCTTGTTTATTGCCTTGCTCAAAACTTGAAAAAGAACCTATTTTGGGATAAGTTACATACCATTACTGAAGTATACCCTAGTCCCATGTTAGTAATAGGGGATTTCAATTCTGTCCTCAATCAATATGAGAATATAGGGGACAGACCTGTAGCCAATCCATCAACTCCAACTGGCCTTTAGCTTTATATGGATAACCATGGATTGATAGATTTGGGATTTTCGGGTCCTAAGTTCAGTTGGTCTAATAATAGGCATGGTTCTCATAACATTAGGAAAAGGCTTGACAGAGGAATCATGAACCTTCAACGGAAAAATTTATTCCCCAATGCCTCCATAAAAAATCTCATAAGATCAGCATCTGACCACTCTCCCATGGTTCTTGACACAAACAATTCCCACAACTCTCCAAAATCTTTTAAATTCGAGGAATTTTGGACCAGAGAACCTTCTAGTTTTGAGTTTGTAAAAAGAAATTGGAATACTATTGTCATAGATACCCCTGGCTTTCATCCTAACAAAGAAGCTAAAAGCAACAAAACTTGCTTTAAAACAGTGGAATATAAACAGCTTTGGCCACATTTAGACTGATATAAAAAGGCTCAACAACTCCCTCACTAAAAACCAAATCCAACACGTCAATCACAGATCTATTCTAATGGAAGAAATTCTTAAGGAAAATCTTGATGAGCTCTTGAAAAAAGAAGAATCTCTTTGGCGCAAAAAATCCAGGGTCACTTGGTTAACCACCATTGATCTTAATACAAAATTCTTCCATGCTTCCACGTCTATAAAAAGGAGAAAAAATAAAATTGATTGTCTTAAAACGAGAACAAGACAATGTACTTCTAACCCAATTGCATTAAGCAAAAATTTCAAAACCACTTCAAAAAAATTTTCACAACTTCCATCCCTGAATCTCCTAAGGATGTTGTAAATCTCTTTCCCAATAAGATCACAAGCATGGATAATCAATTCCTTTGCCAAATTCCTTTTGAGGAAGAGATTCTGAGTACCATTGGTCAAACCCCTCCCACCAAAGCTTCAAGGCCAAATGGATTCACTAGGATTTTTAACAAATTCTACTGGGATGTAATAAAAGAAGATATTTTGGCTGCCATAAAAAATTCTATACTCAGGGCAAACTGCTTAGAGAATGGAATCATACTAACATTTCCCTTGTGCCAAAAATTGACAATCCCAATGCTCCTCATCATTTCCACCCCATAAGCCTCTCCAATATCTGTTATAAAATAATTGCAAAAATATTTGCTAATAGGCTCAAAACCATCCTTCCAAGCATCATTTCTCCTTACCAAACTGCTTTTGTACCTGGTTGGTTAATTCAAGAAAATACTATCATGGTCTAAGAAATTTTCCGCAACTTGAAATAAAAAAAGAGGTAAAAGGGGGCTTATGGCAATAAAAATTGACATGGAAAAAGCCTTTGACTCTATGGAGTGGTCTTTTATATTATCAATCTTCAAGACTCTAGATTTCAACCAAACTTGGATAAATTGGATTAGAGAATGCATTTCCACTATTTCTTACTCCATCATCGTTAATGGTTCCCCTATTGGCTTCTTCCGTCCCTCTTGTGGTATAGGACAAGGAGACCCCCATGTCCCCCTTTCTCTTTATCATAGGAAGTAAAGTGATTTCAAGATTCATCCTCAGAAAAGAAATGACCAATAAATTTGAAGGTATCAGTTTTTCAAGGAGGGGACCCTCAATGTCGCTTCTCCTCTTTGTAGATGACCTCATTCTTTTTGGGACTGCATCCCCCCAAAATGCCCAAACTTTTCCTCAGTGTTTCAACACCTACACTTTTTGGTCTAGCCAGAGAATAAATTTTGGAAAATTCTTCGTGCACTTCAGCAGGAACATGACCACAAACAGCACCATTAGAGAAATAAGAGATTCCTTAAATTTTAAAATTTCTTCACCCAAACTTAGATATCTTGGATTCCCTCTCTACATTTGCAAAGAAACACTTGTTTTAAGAGATTAAGGAAAAAACACAAAACAGACTTCAAGGCTGGAAAACAAAAATCATTTCCCAAGCAAGTAGAACTAACCCGATCCGCTCAGTAGCAAATGTCATTCCCTCTTAGACCATGTCCACCATATGGATGCTTGCCACAATCACAAAACAATTGGATAACACTTGTCGCAATTTTTAGTGGGGCTATGATAACCTTAACACTCATAAACTCATCCCAAAAGCTTGGAGCTCTATATGCATGCTGAAATCTTTAGGTGGTCTAGGCCTTAAAAATCTCTCCTTTTTCAATAAAACCCTCATCTCAAAATTTGCTTGGTCTCTGGTTAATAACTCAACAAGTCCTTGGAAAAATTTCTTGACTAGTAAATATTTGAAAAATACCTCTCCCTAATCCAAACATCACTAACTTAGAGTCTGAAATGAGAGTGGCTAAATTAACTCTAGAAGAGCCTAGAAGATGGAACACTCTTCTTCTCCAGGCCTTGTTCACCCTTGAATCAGTCAATGTCATTCTCAAAATTCTCATCTCTTCTTATAGCTACTCTTCTATTGGTGATAAGACCAAATGGATTCACCAATCTTCTAGGAACTTCTCTGTCAAATCAGCCTACACAACATTAATCAACTCTCAAAAACTCACTCAAATGCAGTTCTCTCCTGAAGTTTGGAAAAAATTGTGGAAACTCAAAATTCAAGACAGATTAATACATTTCATTTGAAAGGTCATGCATCAAATTCTCTCCACTAAAGCAAACCTAAAAAGATTCATCCCTTTGGAGGAGGACCAAGATCTTTGCCCTCTATCCAATACGAAAGAAGAAAACTTGTCCCATTTATTTTTCAACAATTATTTCTCGAGAATTCTGTGGAGACAATTTAGATGACCCATAAACATAACAATCTTTGAAAGCCAACTCATCTCTAGTTGGATCTCAGTCATTCTTAACCCCTTAAAGGGCTAAAGATACTCGAGAAGGACACTCATTCCTTTCAACTCTTTGCTATCCTTGCCATGGATAACATTTGGTTCCTTAGAAATCAGGTTACTCATGATGCTCCTTGTCCCTCCATCGCCTGGTTTGAGTCAAAAGTCACCCAAAAATTCAATGAGCACAGTAAAGCCTGGAGCATAAAGTCCAACCAATAGGATCTTAAATGGCAACCTCCTTCACAAGGATTCTACTCACTATCTCTTGATGTAGCAATCAGAAATAATGGAAGCACAATACCTACCATATGCAGATTAGATAAGGGCTCACTAGTTTTTGCGCAAGCATAATTTATCCACAACACAAGTCTAAATGTTGGAGAAGCATAAGCTACACTACTGGCAGTACAAGGGTAGCAAGTAGAAGGTTAAAAAAAATTATCATTGAAGGAGACTCAACACAGACTGAGCAATGCAGACAACCACTAGAGACATCCAATATCTACCCTGCAACTTTAAACAATGAATAGCAAAAAAAATTCATTGATCTCAGAATCGATGTCACAATATAGCGCAATGGGCAGTCTCTAACCAAGTGTATGGAACCATTTCCCTTATTTGGATTCTCATGCTTCCATTATTTGGATTCCCTAATGTGTATTAGATTGCGCCCCCCCCTGGGGCGCCAGGGGGCCCCAAAATTGTATAATTAAACTGATACAGTAGTACTCTGGGTTGTGTTTTACTTTATGAATGAAACTATCTTACACAAAGAAAACAAGGCTAGGAAAAAAACGTTTTACAATGTTGAGCCCCCGAAACCCAGGGATCAATAGGAGAAATAGGAGGGTATAATTGGCGCGTCTTTGATTGGATGTCCATCTTCATGAAATCATCGATAGGGTGAGTCAATCCTCATGAGCTCAGAGGCCATGGTCACAATCAACGAAACTTTGGGGTCACCACCTTCCCCTAAAATTACCCGCCAACGGTACAAATCCAAATTGGAGTTCAATAAGTTTCCGTTTCCGCAGGCTTGCCTACAGAGTCACAGACCAAGATCAAGATAAAAGGGAACAAGGGTAGCCATTGGAAGCTGAAGCTAATTTGTGAAAACCCCACCAAAGTATGGCATTAAAAGTTCTTTCGGCTCTCGATAATGCAAGAATTCAACTATACCATTTCAAGGCAATCATCATCGCCGGCATGGGGCTCTTTACCGATGCCTACGACTTCTTCTGCATCCATCACGTCATGATTCTCATTGGACGGGTCTACTACGAGCACCAGGCCTATAAGTATCGGCCCCACCCCACGTGGTGTCGGCCATGATGGCCATCGCTCTTATGGGAATTGCGATCGGCCAAGTGGTTTTGGGCTCGCTGGGTGACCGAGTCGGTAGGCGGTGCATGTACGAGATCGCTTTGATGATCATGGTGCTGAGCTCTTTCGCTTATGGGTTCTCCTTCTGCAAGGAGAGGGGCTGCGTTCTAGCGAGCCTAGGGCTATTCAGATTCACACTGGGCCTGGGGATTGGCGGGGACTAACCTCTGTCGGCAGTCATAATGTCGGAGTTAGAGAACAAAATGACACGTGGAGCTTTCATAGCTGTCGTGTTCTCGATGCAGGGATTTGGGATTTTGGCCGCTTCGACGGTCATGATTGTGGTGTGCGCTATCTTTGACCTTACATCGAAAATATTTCCAAAGGATACAACATCTCTGGAGGCCGATATTGCATGGAGGGTGATCATAATGGTTGGTGCGATTCCCGCTGCGTTAAGATTCTATTGGCGAATGATGATGCCCGAAACTGTGCTATCTTTTATAAGTTGATTGTCCTTCAATATTTAATATATGATCGTACAAAGGAGATTCAGAGTTTTTCCAATTACCCTAACTTATCCCACTACATATACATTACATAAAAAATGAACATTTATGACGAGTTATTTACTACGAGAATAAACTCTTCTTAACAAGAAATAATCATTTTGATAGAAAATAACTGACAGCAAATTAAATAAACAGCTTTCTTATAGTGATATATATATATATAATATATCTTATTACGTATTCAATTAATTGGGCTTGTAACGTACCAATTGGAATAAGAGTTGGGCATCAAGTCAACCATGTGTAGACAACAAGCTTTAATTATTAGAAGAGTTAATGTGGGAATAGTTTTGAACCTGACAGCTAGGATCGGACAACGAAGAAGATGAGAGAAGAGTACGAATCCCTCAATGCAAGATTGGGCCTGTAGCCCATTTACAGGTAATAAGATATCACTAATTAAAAATAGGATCCAAAGAAGTAAGTACCATCACTAGCATTTTGTTGCCTGTTGTGAACTGGTAAAAGCCAGAGTAATCGATCCTTAGAGCTGGTAAGGGGTAGTTAAGTAACTTTCTCATCTCACGATTTCTTTCTTCCATTATGACAAACAAATAAAAAGTAAATACAAGCAAACAATCTCACCATAGGAAATTAACGGGATTCGGCTACATGCCTACATTTATAGAGCCGTAGAAGATTTTATTATGTTGGGGAATCACAAAATATACATTGGGGTGAAATTTCACTGTTTAGAACTCTCAGAAACCTTATTAAGTACATATTTATATTGTCACACGGTAGAAGCCCTTATTTTCACTTTTCTGCATTATTCGCTAGAGTCGTGTGTCGAGCGTACATCAAACGAATTTTCTATCTGAACACATGTCAAGCGAATTTTTTGTTTGACTCTTTTTGAACTTGCAAACATGGCCAAAAAAAATTTCCGGGAGCGTTGCCCCTAGACCCCCACAAGGTATTGCTCACTCGTGCTCCATGGCCCAAACTTCATTGAAACTCCACCAAAAAACCATAATGTATTCTTGTCGAGTTGGCTCATCAATTTGGATTAACCCATCAACAAAACCAAGCTCCATGAACCCAAGAGTATTCATCTTCCTACCTTGGGAATTCATCCACTGGAGACATTAATTAAAGCAAACGCATAATCGAGGAGAACCCGAGGCCCCATTGCATCTACCCATTACTTTAGGGTTTTGTCACCGTCAATTGTTAACAGCTCTTGCTCATACGTACATTAAAGTACTCAAATTTCCTAACACGATTTGGTACTTCTTCTTTATATATATATATATATATATATAGGGAAACAAAAAAAATGAGATGGTGAGTTTTAATTTTAGGGAGTAGGGTTTCTCTTTTTGTTAATTCTAATGATATTTAATGAATTTCATGTAAAATAGAGGAAATATTATAGGTTAGGTAATTAGCACATGGGTCATGACAAAAATAGAAGGTTGTTGTAAAGAATATTCTTTACTGAAATCGAATGCGTGAATACAAAGGTGGCTGAAATGCCCATTATATACAATTGCATTCTCTGCTCTATACTATCAAAGGAGTAAAAGACAAAAAAACCAAATCTAACAGCCTATTGACGTGTATAAGGACAAAATGTACGCATATAAAGGAATGCACAAACATGGAAAAGAATTTACAAAATCACAACTTTTAACTCTCACCCTCAAGATGCATACATATGTTCAACAATCTCATCTTAGAAATTAAAGCCTCGAATTGTTGTTGTCTCAATGCCTTGGTGAAGATGTCTGCTAATTGCATGTTGCTCTTGACATGTAGAGTCTTGATTAAACCAACTTGAAGCTTCTCTCTTACTATATGGTAGTCGATATCTATGTGTTTTTTCCTCTCATGGAAGATTGGGTTAGCTGCTATATTTAGTACAGCTTGGTTATCACATAATAGCAGGGCTGGATGTAAGTGAGGAACATGCAAATCCTTGAGCAATTGAACCAACCATGTTAGTTCACACACTACTAATGCCACGGATCTGTACTCTGCCTCTGTGGAACTTCTAGAGACAATTGATTATTTCTTGGATTTTCAAGAAATTAATGAGTCCCCAAAGAAGATACAAAAGCCAGTGACACTTCTTTTAGTGTCAACACAGCCTGCCCAGTCTGCATCTACAAAGGCCTTCAAGTGTAGCTTCGATTTAGAGGACAGAAAAAGACTTTGTCCAGGAGTCCCCTTAATGTACTGCAGCACCTTATTTGCTGCTGCAAGATGTATGTGTATGGGTTTATCCATGAATTGAGAGAGAACTTGCACTGAGTAAGAGATATCAGGCCTTGCAATGGTCAAATATATTAATCGACCAATTAGCCTTCTGTATGTTATTGGGTCATCAAGTAAGTTCCTTATGTTCTACTGAGTTTCAAATTCTACTCCATTAAAAACTTTTGCATTTTACTCCCTAACATTCCACTATCCTCAAGAATTTCTAGTGCATATTTTCTTTGATTGAGTAAAGTTCCATTAGTTGATTTAGCTATCTCAATGCCCAAAACATATTTTAAAGGTCCTAAATCCTTTAATTTGAACTTGCCATTTAGAAACAATTTAAGTTCTTCAAGAGCATGACAAATGTGGCTCTGATACCATGACAAAAATAGAAGGTTGATGTAAATAATATTATTTATTGAAATAAATGAGCGAATACAAAGATGGATGTAGTGGCCATTATATACAATTGTGGTCTCTCTAAAATGTCAGAGGACTAAAAGACAACAAACCAATCCTACCAACCTATTGACGTGTATAAGAACAAAATGTACACATGTAAAGGAATATACAAGCATGTAAAAGAATTTATAGAATCACAACTTTTAACAGGTCATGAACGTCTGACATGCATGAGTGATGTAACAGCCCGCTAATTCTTATCTCTGTACCATTTTTTCTTCCTTTTCTTTTTCACGCATAGTAGACGGCAAGACAATCCGTTTTGGTTTCTTTCCCGACATCAGTCACTATCTCTCTCGTCTTTACCCTCATCTGGAATCACGCGTATAGTTTATCTTTTCCGTAAATCACGTAATTTGTTCATCACCGACAGCTGTAAAATCATGAACAGTTTTATCTTAAGCGTTGTACCTCGATGGCGTTTTCCCGGATCTTATCCATCGAATTTCAAAGTATTAGATAAGTTTGTTTTTAAAGTAGCACAATTATAATAATTTAATGAGCTCTGAAAATATTATAATTGTGGATATTTATTTAGATTAAATATTTTAATTGTTTTAAGATATTAAGAGGTTTAATTTTACGTTGAAAATTCTTATTTAAATTTAAGTATTTTATGCACTTTGATTAATTAATGATACTTTATCATTTTATATAATGATGAAGAAAATATTATTTTATAAACCTTAGTTTATAAAATAATATTCTATCTTAATTCTTCTCAGTGTAGTAATTAAGTGTTTTATTAATTTAAATGATTTTATCCTCTTCGATTAATTAACGGTACTTTATCATTTTTATATAATGATGAGGAAATATTATTTTATAAATTTTAGTTTATAAAATAATATTCTACCTTAATTCATCGTAGTGTTTTATTTAAAATAAAACATTTAAGCGTTTTTAATCAGTGTTTTAACTCACTGTTGGTTTATTTGAGGATCCCGAAATGTAGAATTGAAGCGATATACTCTGGCCCTACCTTTTTTCTTTCACTTTTTCTCTTTTTCTTTTTATTTTCTTTTTTCTCTCCCTCTCTCTCTCTTGGTCGACGGAATGAAGGAAGCCACCATGGCCGTTCGGTTTCAAGGTCCCAGCCGGCGCCACCTCCGGCCGCCGGACCCCACCTCCCACTCCGGCCTCATCCTCTCCCTCCGGCGAGCACAACCACGCCGGTGGTGTACTAAACCGACTCTCATTCTCTCTCTTTCTCCCTTCAAAGATATGGGTCTCTAGGGGTTTTTCACATTTTTGGACTCACCTCATCAAGGGCTTCCTCCCCATGTCTTTCTTTTTCCCAAACTCTCACTTTTTTCATATGGGTTTCTCAAAATTACATGTTCGGTTTCACCACCGTGCGCCGCCGTACACGGCCACCCATGGTGTTTCACCACCACCATCTTGTTCCTCTCATCCTCATGAACCTCTCCAAGAAATTTCATGGCCAACGGAGCTTCGTAGAGCTCTCACTCTCCTACACTCTCCAAGGCCGAAAATGGATTCAAACGGCCGATCCGCCGCCGTTAGCCACCGTCCGACCACCACCTCGCTACCACAGCTCCACCACATGTTCATCTACCTATCCCTAGCTTGCCATGAAGTTCTATGAAATTTCGCTACCTCGCGTTTCCGCTCACCGTTCGGATTTACTGTTCACGGCGTGATGCCGCCGTGCTCCGCCACCTTTGACCATCACAAGGCGACCATGAGCCTTCCAAGGCCACGCTTAGCTTTTCTCGGTTCCAAACTACCACTTTATGTGGTGGACAGCCACCGTACGCGGTACGCCACGTACGTTCCTCCGACGCATGTTCGTGACGAACAACGAGCGACGCACGGGTTATCCCGTCGATGGTATAACCCTCTATCTCTAGTTATTTTACGTTTAAAATAGTTAGTTGGTTGGTTTGTGGATTGTGTAGTTGTATTTGTGGAGTTCGTTGCGTAGTTGTGAAGCGAAGTGTGGTTGTGAAGTGTTGAGTTTGATTGTGTAGTTTTGTGGACTGTGCTGTGAAGTATAGGTGTAAGATGGATGCCGTAGATGTGATACGGCGGGTTGTGTGAAGAGAATACGCGTGTAGCGTATTCTGTGTAAAGCAGCGACGCGCCGTGCGACGTGCGCTGTAGTGTGTGTGGTGTAGAATGAAGGGAGTGCATGTGAAGTGTACTCCGTGTTGTATGGTGACGCACCGTGTGATGTGCGTCGGGGTGATGAGTGTTGTAGCGAAAGGAGTACGCGTAGCGCGTACTCCGTGTCGCGTAGCGATGCACCGTGAGACGTGTATCGCAGTGATGGGTTTTGTAGTGTGAATGGAAGAGAGTTCACGTGAGTGTACTCTGTACTAGGTCGTGATACACCGGATGGCGTGTCACGAAGGGTTGGATGGCGTAGCAGAGAAGTGTGGAGCGTATGGTGTAGTGTTGGGAAACTGTATGACAGTGTCCCGAAGCAGTGATGATATGGATTATAGTCCGGGGTGACTGGTGTCATCTTGTGGTTGACTATGGCTAAGAGTATATGGATTGAGAAAGGAATTGTTTGTTTGGTTATTATTGATAATTTTAATGAACTTGTTTTAGTGCAAAGGCTTTCTGAAGTCAAATTATCTCTTCTGGGTATAGTGAAACCTCACGTTGCCGTGGTGTTGCAAGTGCTCATAATATGACAATTGAGTTCAGAAGTGAAAATCTTAAGGACTTGAGTGTTCCTCTTCCAACTGTTGTGCAGTTTCTCGTGTTTCGCACTCTATTCTCATAGAACGCGACGATCGAGGTAAGTTAGCCTCTAACTTACTATCAGTTTATTGTGTATGTGTGATGGGTAAGGGAACTACAATTTATGTATGTATGTTATCGTATATGCCATGTCATGCTATGTCATTATATGTTTATCTGTTACGTATGATTTAATCTCTCATGAATAATTATCTGTTACACAATCTTTTCTGTCATACAATACTGTATGTTATAAGTATGCCATGTTAAGTATGCCATCTGATACATGTATGCCATGAAATGTTTATGATTAAATCATATTGTGCCATTTACAAGTATACGCCATGTTAGAAAAGTATATGATATTAAATAATATCTCATGCATTAAGAAAGATAAGACATGTTATGTTAGTAGAATACGTGGGGCCACAACAACTGTGGAGTACGTATTATGTTTTATGTTATTTGAATACGTGGGGCCACAACAACTGTGGAGTACGTATTAATGCACGTTATTAATCAAGACAATTGAATAATATTCCAAGTTTATGTTAAGTCCAGTTTCAGATCAAATACATGATAAGTCAAGTTTTAGATCAAGTCCATGTTATGTTATGCTCACGTATATGTTATGTTCATGTCATGTTATGTTCAAGTTTATGTTATTTTCAAGTTCTTATTTATGTTATGCATGTTTACGTTCATGCTATATTTCAAGTCCATGTTATGTTTCACGTTCATGTTATGTTGTTTGTTCATGTTATGTTTTAAGCTTAAGTTCATGCCATGTTAAGTCAAGTTCAGTTCACGTTTAAGTTCTGGTTATGTCATGCTATATGTCAAGTTATGCTATGCTTATGTACGACTATACTTATGCATTTATGCTTTTACTGCCATGCATGCATCTTTAACCTGTGTGTGAGTTTTATGTTAACTTACTGAGATTTGTAATCAAATCTCACTGTGATAGTCCCAACTACCATTCCCCCCGAATGGTAGATCTTGTTACAGGACCCGAAGGAGAATTGGAATCTGACCAACTGAATACGGTCAACTAGGCCACGGTGCGATGTTGATGATGGTATTGTATTTAACTTAGGTTAATACTTGTACTTTTGGAGTTGTATTTCAAGTATTCTTTTGATCACAACCATTTTGGACTAGTGTGGTGATCACGGCTTTTTAGTATGCCTTTATGTATGAAATATGTCTCAAGTATTTGGGATAATTTTTAGTTTGGTGCATAGTATTGCTAAAGAAAAAAATTATCTGCTGCGAATATTGCATAATGCTAGATGCATGTTAGGAACATTGCATCTTATATGTCATGAACGGGGGCAGGTAACCTTGTGTTGCATGTCTCGACGCTTCAAATGTCCGTTCAATTCCAAGCGAAATTTGAGGGCGTGACAAGTGACAATACCTTAATTTCTTTCTTCAATTCACTGCAAATCCACAACACGTGCAGGTAAATTCCTAAGGAGAATGGTCTCTTGTGGGGGCAACTAGGCTTTTAGTTTTAGCCCCATTTATGTATTTTTGGAACTCTTCATAGCTCAAATCTGCAAACTCATTTAATCCAAGCGGCCAGTACTTACCAAACTGTTTACTAGTCTCTATCAACGTACGTACTGTATCAATTTATCCTCAAAAATCACAAATGCATGCAACTTTTTTCCCTCGAGGCTCTCGTAGGTTTTTGTTGTTACGTTGTGTCTGGACATTCATAACTCACATTTAAGAGCTAGCTCATCGAGCTTATGGATCCATAGATGTCAAATCGTCAGGCGTGCATATAACCCACAATGGAAATTTAATCCCCAGCATCGAACGTGATACTGCATTACACCAAACAAGTTTCAATGAATCGCCATTGACTTCTCTCTCTTTCTCTGTGCGTATGTGTGAGAGAGAGAATTAAGTTAAATGGAAGAAAATGGATTGGTTTCTTGACGAAGAAAGTCATAGCTATAATAATTGCACTTCTTTTAAGAAGAGACGATCGAACAAATTAAACTGCCGAATGATACGTCATTTTCGATCGTCCCCATTAAACACTCAGATCTGTGAGGAGACGAGGATGCATAATTATAAAAAAAAAATTTTTTTGTAATTAATTTATTACGATAAAAATAATATTCGTAATTAATTTTAATTGTGAATATTATTTTTATCACAATAAATTAATTATAAAAAATTATTTTTCTTCTAATGGATGCATGTACGTACACGTACTGTCTAAATTAACCATTTGCAACTTTGCTATGTTGGGACCCAAAGTTAGCTGCCATTATTGTTATTAGTTTGGTTTCCGTACACTTGAGCTCCTGATTGAAAGATGATATTCATGTACGAACACTAAATTTTTATTATTATAATTGGCAAACAAGTTCGTATTGCCATGCTTATCATGTTTCAAACCTTCTTTTTAGTTTTTAATAAAGAAAGAAAAAAGAACAAGGATTACAATATTAGTGTGAGACAAGTTTGAGAGTTTTTGTATTTGCATGTTGGTGTAGAGGATACAAATTCCACTTATATGATAAGCTTTGGTTTGCATGAGGTGATATGTTATTAAAATTTTTTTGTAAATCAAATTATGACAAGTCAACAATATAAAAATTGAGGTTGTGTTTAAGAACATAACTGTTATCAAATTAATTCATTATTATTTATAAACAGTGTATTATTATTAACAAAATATTTATTATTATTTACAAATGATTTGAAATATTAATATAATACTTGTAATTAATGCTATACATAATAACATACCACTTGCTGCCTCAAATCTTGAGATATGAACTGTTAGATAGCTAGCTTGACACTTGGGCTATTAGTGTCTCTTGATTATATTGTTACGATGAATTAAAATATTATGTTAAAAGTTGAATAAAATATTATTATAATTTAATTTTTTAATATTAATTTAATTTTATAATTTAAAAAAATTAAATTATATATTATATTATGTGTAAGAATTTAATAAAATTTTAATAATTATATAAAATAAGATAAATTTTTTTAAGCTATATATACATGATATCTATCACATCAATGAACAGAGGGGTTACACATATACATTAATATATATTAGAAAGCATTATTATTATTTTTAATCAAATCACGTGAACTTCACCCACGCATTAAGGGATTAAAAAAAAAGAAAAACAAAAAATAGAGCTGCAGAAGATATCATGACAACTTGTGATTGAGATGAATCTTGCACCTCAGTACAAAATTTAATAAAGCAAAAAGGTGTGGTCCCAACCTAGTTATTCCAGAGCTCTAGCCTCGTAATAGCTAGATCCCTATCAGCAGCCTGCACGCACCGAGTTCGTACCAGTTGTACCAGTGTGGTCCCAAGCTCCCAACGTGTGCATGCATTATATAAAGAAAAAATTTAATTATAAGGATAATTACAAGTTAATCTATGCATTAATTTAATATAATTAGTTAAAAAATAAATTTTATTAAAAATATTATTAATTTAAATTTTAAGTATAAAGAAATTATATGTGAATTAATACACAACTTTACTTGTATATAGTAAAACTCTTATATAAATATATATAACTTCTTTTTTTTTTATTTAAAGCAACTTATGTATTTTTAATCGAAAAAATCTAGTTACAAATAGAATTATGTATTAATATATATATTAATCTAATATAACTAATTAAAAAATAAATTTTATTAAAAATAATATTAATTTAAATTTTTAATATAAAAAAATTAATATTAATATACAAATTAATACACAATTTTACTAATACATGACAAAACTCTTCCTAATTATTTACCAAAGGCGCACGTATATGAATGAGTGAATGAAACTGGAGGCCGGGGTGCTTCGCTTAACTATGTAACAACTCCATAATTATATATCAAGTGCACGTGTTATTTCAACTATCATTTTACTTCGTCATTAAAAAAGTATTTTTTTTAAAAATACATATAAGAAAAAATTAAAAAAATACATAAAATTATAGTAACGGGAGCCCTGGCCCAGCTGTGGGAGTAAGGCCACCGAAATATAATAAATATAAATAAGTTGATATAATTGATTTATGCAGGAAGGATTAATAAAAAAAAAAGGTCACGACAGTGGAACCCCCAAAACGCAAGCACCAATGGGAGAAAGAGAAGGAACGGCTAACGAAACTGCGGGAAGGGCCACCAACTTCCCCTAAGTTCTCTTGCAATCCCCGTTCAAACCAATTAAAAATCAGTACCACCGCTGTTGATCATTGGAAGTCAGGTCAAGAAGTTTCTATTCAGCTGCTGCTGCTGCTGCAGCCTGCAGACCGAGATAAAAGCGAGAAGGAGGGAAGCCACTTGAACGTAATTTGTGAAAATCTCACCCAAGTATGGCGCTGAAAGTTCTGTCGGCTCTCGACAAAGCGCAAACTCAGCTCTACCATTTCAAGGCAATCATCATCGCCGGCATGGGACTATTCACCGACGCCTACGACTTCTTCTGCATCCCTCCCATCATGATTCTCATCGGAGGGGTTTACTACTATAAAGAGAACGGTAAAGACTACGAGAAGTATCGGGTCCAACCCGTCGTGAACTCGACCCTGGTGGCCATCGCTCTGCTGGGAACTGCAATCGGTCAAGTGGTCTTCGGCAGGCTCGGAGATCGAATCGGTAGGCGGCGCGTGTACGGTACGGCATTGCTGATTATGGTGGTGAGCTCCCTCGCGTGCGGGTTTTCCATATGCAAGAAGAGGGGTTGCGTTCTGGCCAGCCTGGGGCTGTTCAGGTTCGCACTGGGCCTGGGGATCGGTGGGGATTACCCGTTATCGGCAGTCATCATGTCTGAGTTCGCGAACAAGAAGACACGTGGAGCGTTTATAGCGGCTGTCTTCTCGATGCAGGGATTTGGAATTTTGGCCGCTTCATCGGTCACGATGGTGGTGTGCAGAATCTTTGACCATGCATCCAAAGTATCCCCAAATGATCCAATGCCTGATGAGGCCGATATCGCATGGAGGCTGATACTGATGCTGGGTGCGATTCCCGCTGCCTTAACATTTTATTGGCGAATGATGATGCCCGAAACTGCCAGGTAATTGATCATTACTAATTTACTTAAATTTCGTGTTGTTATGCATAGTCTCTGAATATACATACACAAGAAAGACTAGGATCAATGGAGGCAGTAGGACTTTTGGGAGGGGGCACTTTCTTCGTGTAGCTTATCAACTTAGCCTTCCAAATATAACATGCTCAACATCATCCAAATCGATCAGTCCAAATTGCCAAAAAACTCGAACCCAAACCAAGAAACAAAGCTCAAATTAAGATTCTCCTAGGCAATTCAGCTATCAATCCTCCCACTTCTTGCCCAAACTAAAGGATATCAAAATTTCAAAAGAAGTGCTCGTGCATCGTGGGTCTCTGAACATTTCTGCCGACGCACTCACGCTCCCAACCTCCAGTGATTTTTTTTTTTTTTGCACCAGTTTCCACCATTTTTCACACTGATGGAGGAAATCCAACGGACTTACTTGTACCACATTTATACTGTCTAAAAGACTCGGTAAAAAGAAAAATACAGCAAACTCTTAATGAAAAATGTAAAGCTCATTGGCTCAATCAACAAAGGAAAGTACAGATGCAATTTCGCTTAAAGAAGATCAAGCCAAACTAGCAGCAAAGTAGAAGCAGATATAGAACAAATCTAATCTCGTATTTTACCTTGTTCTACTCACTGGAAGATTTGATGTAAATATTATATATTCAATACAAACCATAATATATGATAGAAGATCGAGAGTAGCATTTTATCAAATACTTTGTGTGCGTCATTTGTTTACAACTGCCGCACTGCTAAAAGCTCCTTAGCAGCACATTCCCCATTCCCAAAAAGCGATTCCACTATATATAGTAGCAAAGACACCATGATGAATTTGGGTTTTTCTTCTTTACCGAGCCTTTTAGCTAGACATGAGTATTACATATGTGGGACATAAAAGCATGTCCCCATTTGACTAAACGGTTCGAAACACACCCACCATCACAGTTTCCACCTTCCTTCTTGACGAGGTTTCTCGGATATCCTCACCTAAATTAAAGGCTTCCCATATGTGTAAAGCTTGATCCTTGATTCTAGAAGATTACTAATTTATTTTTGTACATATTTTCCATTCTAGTTGTAATTACCATATATGTATATTCCTTATATACACTCTGCACGATTCTATAAATGGAAAATAATCACTACCCTCAAAAGTGTGGTGGTTTACAAAATATTCTCACTTCTCTCACCCTCGGGGCTCAAGAAAGCCATAGTGCCATCAAGGAAGGTTATCAATGATTTATATGGGTGTCAAAAGGATATTCTTGCTCGAGCTCAGCTTCTTGACAGCAAACCCGTTCACACCTCATGGTTGTGTCCCAGCACTTGTCTGCCAATGGCTCCACTTTTTCCGACCCTATTCTCTATCGCTCCCTTGTTGGTGTGTTGCAATACTTGACCATTACGCGTCCTGATATTGCCAATGTTATCAACTCTATTAGCCGATTCTTGCGTGCCCCAACTAATGATCATTTTCATGCTGTCAAGCACATCCTTCACTATGTCAAAGGAAGGCTGCATTTCGACTTGACTTTTAGCCCGTCATCATCTACTGGCCTTGTTACGTACTCTGACGCTGATTGGACAGGATGTCTTGATACTCATCGCTCCACACCTAGCTACTCCATTTATCTTAGCGATAATTTGGCCTCCTGGAGTGCCAAGAAGCAACCAACTATCACCAGTTTTAGCTACAAATCTGAGTATCGCGCTCTTGCTCTCACCACTTCCAAGGTACTTTGGCTTATGCATCTTCTTCATGATCTCAAGGTTCCTCTTACACATAGACCTCTTCTCCTATGTGACAACAAAAGTGCAATTTTTTTTAGTTCCAATCCAATTTCTCACAAGCGAGCCAAGCATATCGAGTTAAACTATCACTTTCTATGGGAACTCGTTGCCGCTAGCTCAATTCGCACTTAGCACGTTCCTTCTCACTTGCAAATTCTCAATATCTTCACAAATAGTGTCTCTGAGCCTTTGTTTGATTTTTTTGGCTCCAAGCTCCGCATCTATTCCAACCCAACGCTTAGCTTGCAAGGGGTGTTGAGGATTCTCAGTTATCCTCACCTAAATTAGAGGCTTCCCATATGTGTAAAGCTTGACCCTTGATTCTAGAAGATTACTAATTTATTTTTATGCATATTTTCCATTCTAGTTATAATTACCATATTTGTATATCCCTTATATACACTCTACACGATTCTATAAATGGAAAATACTCACCACCCTCAAAAGTGTGGTGGTTTACAAAATATTCCCACTTCTCTCACCCTTAGGGCCTCAAGAAAGCCATAGTACCATCAAGGAAGGTTATCAATGATTGATATGGGTGTCACAAGGAGCTCTCACCGGCACTTCCATTTGTGCCGACTGACCCTTTCATTCCGATCCTCTAGCTCCAACTTTGGACCTTGTGAACCATTGTACCTCTATACGTTTATATTCATTTCCAAATTTTTAATTTTTGCAAATTTAATTTTTGAACTTTAAAAATCTAGCAATTAAATATATTTTAATTACATTTTTAACATGTAATGATTGTGGGAAAGGAACTCCTCCCAAAAGAGTTCCTAGGGGAAAGAACTATTCCTCCTCCCCTCCTTGCAAGGTGGCCTGTGATCGATGCCAAATCTGATCACACAGTGGATGAGCCAGTTAGCTTGCAAAGCCAAGATCCACTTTGGTAGGTCAGCGGCTCCTGGCTACCCCGTGTAGAGTGAGGAGGAAGAGTTCGTCTCTCCCATGGCCATGGGTAGTTGCCATTAGGGGCGGACCTACATTGATTCTTAGCCCCCCAAAAATTTTTAAAAATTTATTTTAGTATATGGTTTTTTAAAGATGTCCTAATATAAAGATAATTTGTCCCCCCAAAACATTTTCAAAAATCTTACTAAGTACTTAGTTGTTTTAGTTTCTTTTAATTTTTCAACAATCTTTCATACTCACACCTATTTTTTGTCATTAATAAAATCTCACATTCTCACTTTTTTTTTCCACATCTCATAAGAGATAAGAAAATATCTTGGTCTCTTTTTATAAGCTATTTGGTAAATTTACAACTTCATTTTTCCTTTTTATTTACACTAAGCTATTTGGTTTTATTTTTGCCTTCCACTAACTAATTTATTAATTTAGATTAGTTTTGTTAGTAAGTATTAACGTCGTGCTTCGTACTCCTTTGGGTCGGGCTGCTCAACGGTCTGGACTTTCCCTCAATCAGTGGCCTGCAATAGGGAAAGGAGTGGCTCTCGGTGGCCCGGGAAGCCTCCAATGCCTAAGTCAGTCTCCTTTTCCGACCACTACAAGAGAAGCGGATTTTTGTGACCAAAATTTAGTGACCAAAAGGACTATTTCCGAAGGTTTTCGTTGGAAATAGTCCTTTTGGTCACTAAATTTTAGTCACAAAAGCATGTTTCTCTTGTAGTGCCGGCCAATGCTTCAAAGAAAATATGGAAGTCTAATAACAATTTGCTATTTAGGATCGATCCCCTTACCTAGTTGTAATTCTGGGCGTCGCTTTATACTCGGCTCCTCAAATTAAAATGCCATACATTGTGTTCTGGGGAAGAGGGAGACCTCCCCGGAGACTCTACCACCATACTGTCTTTAATGCGACGTGGTCTCCTAGTGTTAGTCATTAAATGCGACATCGTTATCTAGTATCTTCATTAAATGCGGCGTAGTCTTCTGGTGTTACTGCTCAGTTCTTTCCCTTCTTCTTGGCATGTTTCTCTCAATTTCTTCCGATTAAGATTTCTCGCTTTGTTCCTGCAACGTCCCATCTCAACGCGGGTGGTTGCCTCTGACCTGTATGGGTCAAGGGCCTGCCCCGAGCTACTAGGGGGTCCCTCGCGAGCTTGGACTGGTGACAACCTAACTCATGGGGCCCAGGGAAGGTGATGGGCTTAGGACTATTCGCATGGGCATTAGGCCCGTAACAAAATTTTTTCCTAACAATTACCCCACCAATTCTCATCGGGCTAACCCGATGGGAATTTCTATAGTCTTTTATCCACTGCTATTAGTCACCTTCCTCACTACTGAGTGGCGGCACAGGCGGGTTGGTCATTCCATGTGTCTAATGCCAATTCTGTCATTGCTATTCCCGGGGTGTTAATACAGTGCCTGTTGCTTCATATATCCTGCAAGGTAGGCTGTCAGACGCTAACTCTCTTCGATGACTTTGCGACCATACTGTGCCTTTAAATCTAATCCCCTTTCCCATTTGTGGCCTGTGAGTACTTCCTACTACCTTTGTATCTTCGTTGTTCTCACCATCTACTCTCCCCCTAACTTCATGCCTTATTCGCGTAACTCAGTTTGGGTTGCCCCGACGGCTTTCCAGAAATCCTCCAACATGGCTAGTTCCAAGCGCCGCCCAGAGGTCGGCTCGTCGGAAACTAGTTCGTCGATCGCTTCTGGCACTCTGAGGCCAGCTCGACCTTCCTTCTATCGCTGACCTTGACCTACCACATTCTGAACTCAATGATCCTGGAGGTTCGTAGACTGCGTGATGGGGCCATGAATGCTGATGACTCAGCGACGTGGGTTGCCCTTTTACCCAGCATGTTTTCCTGTGGGCTGAGATTACCATTTCCTTGCCTTGTTCATGAAATTTTGTACTACTTAGGGCTAGCGTCCGCCTAGCTTCATCCAAATGCTTGGTGGATTTTGATGTGCTGCTGTGTACTGTGGCAGCAGGCCTTGTCGAAGTCCGACTCAAAGGGTGCCAACCTCACTTACCGCGAGTTCCTTCTGACTCACCACGTGAAGAGGGGTACGGGGAAAATCTACAGTTTTAGGGGAATAGCACCCGCACTGGTCATGTTGGAGTTGAGATATCGCAAAATCTCAGACTGGACTGACAAAATTTTTTTTCTTGGCCGATTGAGGGTGGGAATTCTCGATGGGACAAATTTTCGAGGCTGAATTCTCGATAAAAGCGTCCTGGGGAGCAGTGCCGAGTGAAAAGGCGGTGCGCCCTTTTGCTATGCAAACCAAGATACGCCGCATCGCAATCGTGTGGGATTGGGTAGCCCGACACCCACTCCTAGTTCATTCCGAGGTTCTTCTCGGGGAAGATAGTTTGGCAGCTTTCTTTCTTCCACTGGGTCATGTCGCATCCTCTGCTCGAGGTATTACCATCGATTCATCGACACATTCTACAAGGAAGCGGGCCGCAGATTCCTCTCCCGAAGATAAGAGGAGAGGACTCGCTCGGAGCCAAAGGGGGATGTCCAGATGTTTTACAGGCCTTGGCTCCTCGAACTGTAAGTGTGGCTCATCCCGATCTCGAGAAAATGGTCAGTCCTTCTTCTTCCGCAATGCCAGCTGGGCGCCGGAGGGCTAGGGAGTTGCCAGGCCTGAGTATAACCTCTACACACTTTCCCCTTGTCGTCCTCGGGAGGGATCCTAGCCGCAGGGGCCCATGTATCTCGGCGGAGGTGATAGACATCTCTCGAAGGGCGAACGCAGTCAGCACGCACTTTTAGGGTGCCCTTATGGACAGGGCACCTCTCCGAACTCAGGTTGTGGAGTCTCCTCCGGAGCTGACTGTAGAGATCATCGCCTTCCCCTTCATCCACTGCCCAATCCCTAGTGAAAGCCTTTGATCCTGAAGGAGTTTTGGGCCACCTCAAGGCGGATTTAAGCCTGCTGATGAATGCGTCTCCGATCTTGGATTCGTTACAGCAGTGTGTAAGGGCCTGCTCGCTATCGTTCAAATCGAGCCAGAGGCAGTTGGAGATGCTGATGGATCTGGAGAAGGGCAGCTGAAGGATGAGCACGATTTTTTCACCCTGTCATGCCCTGGAGAAGACGCACCAGTCGCACCTTTAGCCCATACCTTGCCCAGCCCTGGCAAAGTGGTGGCAGGGGCAATAAGTCTCCCGGAGCGGGACGGTGGCCTGTCCGCTTTAGCCCACCCTGTCTTATCGGTGAGCAAGGGCACCTTTGCTTACTTTGGCTGTGGGCACGGGAAGAAAGTGTTGGCCAGGCCCCCAAAAGGGGAAAGGGATCCTTTGGAGATCGTAAGTGAGGCTATTCCTCCTGAACAGGTGGGCAAGGCCTTGCTATAGGACCATGTTATAGACCGTGAGGTGGGGCAATTGCAAAAACTTTTCCATGAGGTCTCTCTTTCTTTATCCTCCTTGCATCCTGCATTTCTTCTCTTCTCTTTTTGTTTTTTATGTCTGTTGTTTGACTGCTGAAAGGCTGCGAAAGATGAGGTATGGGGCCTTCGATCTGCTATGGAGCAAGAGAGAGATGAGCGGATATTCTTAGAGACAGAGCTGACTGTGGCCAGAGATTGGGCCTTAAAGGCTCAAGAGTCGTTGAGCAAGCTCCAAGAGTTGCAGGATCTTCTCTAGGCAAAGAATAAGGAGTTGAAGGGCCTCCAAGACTTTCACTCCTGTCGGATTAAGATGTTGGAGAATGAGCGCTCCACCCTAACGGCCAATGCGGAAGACCGTGTGGCCTTGTTGTTCGTGGTCAGAATCCACGAAGAGGAAGTACTAGCCAACCTAGGGGTGGCCCATAAGAAAATTGTCAGTCAGGATGTGGTCATCTGGGACTTGCATAGCGACCTGTCGCAGGTGCAAGAGGTGGCCACGTAGTCTAGTCAGCAGCTGGGCAAGGCTCTCTATGTCCACGATGAAGTGTGGTCTCACGGGTACTTGAAGGGCTGGAGAGGATGCGCGAGTACGTCATCTTCAATTCTCAAGATAGTTCAAAGGTGTTGAAAGCACATTTGCGGCCAATGAATTTCAAGAATCTTAAGCCTGACTTCGTGGCCCTTAACCACGCCGGCGACCTGGGAAGGGAGATGATTTCGGATGCTTTCCTCTTGGAAGACGACGATCCCTCCGATCTCCTCACAGAGGGAATGCTCTCACTGGCTTGAGGGGAGGAAGTTTTGAGGATCACCCTGCTGACCCTGGGCGCGAGCTAGACTCTACCGCAACGGGTTCCTCTAACCCCATAGAGGAGCTGAGAGCCTCCCGGTCTTGACCCCTTTACTATCGTTATTCTTCTTTTTCTTTTTGCTTGTATCTCAAGCCACGTTAGTAATACTAACGGACGCCACGTGACCTTTTGTAAATGAATTAATAATAAATCTTCTTTATGCCTTAATCATCTTCCAATGCTTTGACTTCTCCTTTCACAATGTTCCTCTATTGTTTGCTCGTAATGTCTTCATTCTCAAGGGGATGCTTTGAATTATGCTTTTATGTATTTATTTTTGTACCTGTCTTTTAATCTTCCCGAGAGAATGAGTTAATGACCAACGTCCCTTCTGCAAATCTGGGGGGATTTTTAATAGTTAGCCATTAACTGCGTGCCCGTTAGGGGTGTAACCGGTCCAATTCGGTTAGGTCTGGTTTTGGATAAAATTTAGGACTGAACAGGTATGCATCGGTTCTGTATTTTTCAAAACCGATTACGCATCGGTTATCCTCCTAAACCGGTACTCCGATTTTACCGGTTTTAATGTACTATATTATAATATATATAATATAGTATATTATAGTATATAATATTATAGTGATAATATTATAGTATATAATATTATAGTGATAATATATTGTAGTATATTATAATATATATTATAATTGTATTATAGATTGTAATGATATATTATAGTATATTATAATATATAGTGATATAGTATTAGTATAACTATTAATATAATAAACAAAATGATATAAGATTTTAAAATTTAATATTATATTAATTAGTAATTTATCATATAATACAAAATTATTTTTTATATAGTTATATATTATATACAAATATTATATACAATATAAAAAAATTAAACTATATATAAACCGGTCCGGTTCGGTTTTAGAAAAAGAAAAATCAGAACCGGACCGATTTTGACCAGTTTTAAGAAAAATAAAACTGGTACTGGACCAAACCAAACTCAGGACCGGACCGATTCCACCGATTTGGTCCGGCCCGGTTTACCGGTTTATCGGTTTTGTTTTACACCCCTAGTGCCCGTTGGTTGTCCTATCTTTATGGCATGGGCAATGTTTCCCATACTTGCCATGAAATCTGTGCGGGATTTTTCTACTAGATTCGAGTTAGATCTGACGGAGCCCCCAAAGCATTCATGCACCATGGATTTTAGGAGGCGAGCCATCATTCCCAGCCTATATATAGGCCTCCCAATCTTCGTTATTTGCCATGAAATCTTCCCTCATGCTCTTCAAGCATTCTGAACCTTTGTCTCCCCTTCTTCCCCTTTGTGCTCATGTTGGCCCTTCTTGCCTTTGATGGACACTCTGGCTCATGGCGGGCTTGTGATGCCGGATCTTGCGATGAGCTTTTATGGAGATATCTGCGTGGCAATCTCCTTGAAATTCCAACGGATGCCCTTCGTAAAATCGTGTCATTCTTCATTACCAGGAGATGCTTTGAAAAGAAGGCGCATCCCTAGCCTCACGGATGGGTCGTTCAATAGGTTTCTCTACCTCAAGACTCCTCGTGCAGTTCAAGGTTCCTTATTACATCTCGGGTTGCCCCCGCATCTTGGGAAAGTAAGGCTTCACTCCCCAGTTGGATTATCGAAGTAGCTTTCTAACATTCTGAGTTTACTCATACTCAGACACTTCCTCTTTGGCCCGGGGAGGAGTAGGAGAGGAGGCTCATGCCACTGGGGTGGGAGGGGACTTCAACGCGCCCTGCTATTCGGGGGAGTCCATAGAGTTCGGGTTGACCGAGCCCCCAATTCAGGTTGATTTATGTCTTGCTTCCCTTTGGCAGTTCTGTAATGGTGCCTCGTTGGAGTTGCTGTTTGGACCCCGGGAGTCGTTGGCTTTCTCTACCGATGATACCATACCCCGCCAAGCCCTACTTCCAATGGTGTCGTAGCCCGCTGGGTCCAACTTGGACGTTTGAGCTGTTTTTGACTTTTGTTTCTCTTTGCATGGTTTCTCACTGTTATACTGTAGCCCTTCTATTGTAATTGTTCTGACAATTGATGAATAAAATGCTCTCTTTTTTATGTTTTCTTGTTCTGTCATCTTTCTTTGCAATGCTTGCTTGTATCATCTATGCCTTTTACAGGCAACGATGCGCTGGTCGCTTGCTGATACTGTGGCGAGTTGATAACCTTTCCGATGACATCCCGCTAAGTACGACTAACCCTTTACACTTGGTGATATGTGAGACCCCTTATAGAATAATTGGCTTGCAATTTGGTACGAAGGGCCCCCCATTTTGCTTGAGCTTACTGCATAGTCAAAGCCGCAACAGAAATCCCTCCGATACATAGAACCGACAAGGCTTAGTCGATCTTGGCACTATATGGAAGGGGTTGAGCGGCACATAAGTCAAACTCGCCCAAATCCTTCACGTACATTCTGCAAAATCAGAACCTGGATATGTGTACTTTACTTGATAATTACTAACCTTCCTTGCTGATTTGAAGCGATGGAATTTCAAGGTCTTTGCGGGCTCAAATTAGTCTTGGGACTGCCCGTACTCCTCCGAGGGAAGGGAAAGGGTGCCTTAAACCATACCCTCTCCTTTAGTCCCTTGGAAGAGGCTCATTCATTCCTGCGCAAGGTGTATTTTGTCAGGGAAGGTTCATTCATTTTCTGAGGGGAGCATTCTCGCACAATATGTATTTTCTTAGGGGAGGCTCATTCATTCCCTCAGGGGAGTATTCCCACGCCGGTAAGCTTTCGTGCGCGAGGTGCATTTCCTCGGAGGAGTAGTTCATTCCCTCATGGGAGCATTCCTGCGTGAGCTGTACTTCCTTAGGAGAGGTTCGTTCATTCCCTCAGGGGAGCATTCCCACGCTGGGAAGCTTTTCTGCGCGAGGTGCACTTCCTTGGGAGAGGTTCGTTCATTCCTTCAAAGGAACATTCCCGTACAAGGTGTCCTTCCTCAGGGGAGATTCGTCCATCCCCTCTAGGGAGCATTCCCACGCCAAGGAGCTTACCAGCATGAGGTGCACTTCTTCGGAGAGGTTCGTTCATTTCCTTAGGGGAGCATTCCACACTGGGGAGCATTCTTGCGTAAGGTGTGCTTCCTCAATGGAGGCTTGTTCATTCTCTCAAGGGAGCATTCCCAAGCTAAGAAGTTTTCGCGCGCGAGATATATTTGCTTGGGGGAGGTTGATTCATTCTCTCAGGGGAGCATTTTCACTCCGAGGAGTTTTCCTGCGCGAGGTGGATTTCCTCAGGGGAAGTTCATTCATTCCCTTAAGGGAGCATTCCCATGCTATGGAGCTTTCTCGCACGAGGTAGACTTCCTCTTGGGAGGTTCATTCATTCCCTCACATGAGCATTCCCGTGTGAGGTGTGCTTCTTCAGGGGAGGTTCGTTCATTCCCTCATAGAGCATTCCCATACCAGGGAGCTTTCCCGCTCGTGGTGTATTTCCTCAGGGGGGGTTTGTTCATTCCCTCAGGAGAGCATTTTCACACTGGGAAGCTTTTTCGAGTGAGGTGGATTTCCTCAGGGGAGATTCATTCATTCCCTCAGGGGAGATTCACACACAGGTGAGCTTTCCCGCTCGAGGTGTATTTCCTTGAGGGAGGTTCATTCATTCCCTCAGGGGAGCATTCCCACGCCGGGGAGCTTTCCTACACGAGATGCAATTCCTCGGGGGAGGTTCATTCATTCTCTCAGAGAAGCATTCCCATGTCGAGGAGCATTCACACGTAAGGGAGTTTTCCCGTATGAGGTGCATTTCCTCGGGAGGAGGTTCATTCATTCCCTCAAAGGAGCATTCCCATGCCATGAAGCTCTTCCATGCAAGGTGTATTTCCTCGGGGGATGTTCGTTCATTCCCTCATGGAAGCTATGAAGTGATTGCAGTTGGAGATTAGTTTCGCAAACTTCCTGAAAGAGACTTAACATTCTCATTAACCGATTGGAAAACCCAAATTTACAAAAAAAAAAACTAAAATAAGATATGGGAAGGGCCTCGGCTGTTCTTTCTTCTTAGCATGCACCCCTCCTCCCCCCTCCTAGTCAAGATAGCTCGAGTCCTAATGGGAGCTCGTCACAACTTCTTGAGTGGCGCATGCTTGTGTTGGGTGTCACTCCTCCCACAATGGATTTTAGCTCTTGCATGTAGCACTCTCGTGCCGAGGTTTGCTCTCCTCGTATCTCCCCAATTCCCTCGACAGTAAGGAACTTAACCTTCAGGTGGTAAGTGGAGGTGATGGCCCTCAATTTGTTGAGTGTTGGGTGGCTGATGATGGCATTGTAGGAGAAGGGAGCCTTCACTATCAAAAAGTCGATCATGATCGAGGCGGTGCAGGGCTGGTTGCCCACCAAGACTGACAGGGCAATTGTCCCTACTGGTTGGACTGTTTCCCCAGAGAAACCTTTGCGAGTTATTAGGGCCGCTGAGTCGCCTCTATCCTCATGAGAGTGAATGCCTCCCATAACAATATGTCCGTGGAACTGCCATTGTCAATGAGGATCATTCTGGTTGTGATGTTGGCGATTTGCATGGTGACTACTAATGCGTCGTCATGCGGATAGAACACCCTTCCTCATCGACTTCTCCGAAGGAGATCACAAGAGTGGGTTCGGTTCTGAGGTACTTCATGGGGCAGTAGGAGGCTGCGTAGACTTCTCGGTATCGGGCTTCTCTAACATGAGCTTTCCTCTCGAATGAAGTTGCCCCTCCACAAACGAACCCTCCTACAATGGTGCAAATCTCCCCCAGGTGCATCTGTTGAGGGGGAGCGTGGTGGTTCGCACTCGACGTCCCTCCTCCTTGGTCTCTCCCGCCTACCCTACCGGTATCTTCTGGCAGGGCTCCTTTCCTAGGAACGTCCTCTCCACAACCGCTCATGCCACTGGAAAGGGAGATATTGCGATGAAGCGTGGCCTTTCTGAGGTAACTGACATTGTCTAGTACTGTGGGAGGTTGTTCAGTGGTAGGTGCAGTAGCGTCGTTCCTTCAAGGTTGGCCGTTTCTCCTCCTTCGTGACAGTGAATGTTGAGCAACCATAACTGTGCAGTGCGCCTCTCGCAGCGGGCTTTTCTCTCCTTGATTCCCATTGTTTACGTTCTGTCTTCTCCCGGGTGTGACCTTTAGTCAAGGTCTTTCCCTTCTTGTGCACCCCCCTTGAACTCCCATCATCTGGGCTCAGTTGTAAGGGCGTGGAGGGTATTCTAGGCATTGATGAAGTTGTCCGCTTGTTCCATGAATTCTCAGAGAGTTGCGGGGGTTTTCTTTGCCAACTCTGCCATGAATGTCGATCAAAAGACCACGGTCATTCGCTCCTTATTAAACCTGGTCAGATAAGTTTTCAGGTTCTCATATTCTCTTTGCTTGATGGTGAGGAGGAAAACGGCTAGGCGTCTTCTTTCCTAGCTAGCCATGAAATGAGTAAAGAACAGGCGCGCTAGCTCCTCAAAGTTCTCGATGGAACTAGGCTCTAGGGAGTTGAACCAAGTTCTCGCAAGTCCTCTTAGGGTCAACGGGAAGGCTTTGCACGTGACTTTTTCAGAAAACCCATGCAACGTCATGTGGGCCTTGAAGATCTCGAAATGATCGACTAGGTCTTGGCTCCCGTCATATACTTCCATGGGTGGGATTTGGAACTTCGATGGCAACGGGACTGCCATCATCTTTGCACTGAATGGCATACCCGTGCTGACAAGTAGCTGATCTACTGTGGACGAGCTCCCCATTTTTCTCATCACCTCCTTATATTTTTCCTGGAGGTTACGCAGCTCATCCTGCATGTGCTTTCTTTCTTCCAGGGCGTTGTCGCCTTCTTCTTCCCTTCTAGATTCTTGGTGCTCGCTAGCACTAGGGTCTTCTTGACGGGTTGAATTGCGGAAGTCATTCTTGAGGGCCTAATTTTCTTCTCGAATGGCATCCACCTCGTTAGTGAGCCTTTCAACGAGCTGCTCCATAGCAGCCAACCTCGCTTCCATGCCATTTGTAATCTCTTTGTCTTGATCCCGTATCGACTAAGAACGGGTCCTCACAGGCATACGAAAGACACACTCGACTTAAAAATTTGTCGGATCCTACAGACTGTACTAACTGTTAATGTCTTGTTTCGTACGCCTTTGGACTAGGCTGCTTAGCCGTCCAGTCCTTTACTCGATCGGTATCTTGTAAAAGGGAAAGGAGTGGCTCTCGGTGGCCTGGGAAGCCTCCGATACCTAAGTCAATCTCCTTCTCCGGCCAATGCTTCAAAGGAAATATGGAAGTCTAATAACAATTTGCTATCCAGGATCGATCCCTTACCTCGTAATTCTGGGCATCCCTTTATACTCGACTTCTCAAGTCAGGAGGCCATACCCTGCGTTATGGAGAAGATGGAGGCCTCCCCGGAGACTCCATCGTCATGCTATCTTTAATGGGACATGGTCTCCTGGTATTAGTCTTAAATGCGGCGTGGTAGTCTGGTATCTTCATTAAATGTAGCGTGGTCTTCTGGTATTAATGCTCAGTTTTGTTCCTTTTTCTTGGCATGTTTCTCTCCCTTTCCTCTGATTGAGGTTTTCCGCACTATTCCTGCAACGTCCCATCTCAACAAGGGTGATTGCCTCCTACCCATACGAGTCAAGGGCCCGCCCCAACTGCTTGGGGGATCCCTCGCAGGCTTGGACAGTGACAAACTGACTTATCAGGCCCAGGGAAGGTGATGGGCTTGGGGTTGTTCGCATGAGCTTTAGGCCCCTAACAAAAAGTCCCCCTAATAGTAAGTATATATGTACTACCATCGAATTAACAATTAAGAGTGGAGGCAAAGATAAAACCACATAATTAATTTTTATCGTTTGTTTCAACAAGCCTCACATAATTGTTTCTATAATAATTTTTATCATTCACTTAAGTCTGACGGTGCTCAAGTGAGAGGTTCAGATTGGCAACTTTAGTAATTTAGTTTCTCTTGATAACTACCTTATATGGTTAATGTTAAATGTCGGTGACACCCTTTGCTACCTTAAATGTTGATTATTGTTCATGACCCCTACATACAATACACTTTGCTAATCCCTCCCAAAAAAAAAAAAAAAAAAAATGTGCGCATCAAATCCTAGTTCTGCCTGTGGTTGCAACCAGGGGAATGGCTTCTAAACTCACTTTTTAATTTTTTTTTATTTATTTATGATTTCAACTTAATTAATTTTAAAATATGTTATATATTTTGATATTGATTCTGAAATATATTTAGTTAGTGTCTAATAAATATAACACCAGTAGTATTTTTTTTTTTTTTTTTTTGCTAACATGTTATATTTGCGAAAGTATTCTACTCAGCAATTTTATACTATACACTTGTTAATAAAATAAAAAAATAATAATAAATAAAAACATATATATGATGCAAGTTCCTGAATATAATTTTTTTAGTTTAATTAAAAAACTAATAGGGTTGTATACACTTGTTAATAAAATAAAAAAATATTAAATAAAAACAGATATATGAAATAGGTTGATAAATATAATTTTTTTAATTTAATTAAAAAAGCTAATAGGGTTGGTTTTAGATATTATTGCACCCATTCCAATTGACAATGGACAAGTGGTCATCTCGTTTAGACGTTATGTTTTATGTATCTCCCAGATATACAGCTTTGGTGGCTCAAAATGTTCCCCAAGCGGCTAGAGATGTGCAGAGAGTGTTGGAAGTTCCCATGAGTGAGATTACCGAAGCGAACCCAGTGCTAAATCCACCAACCTATCCCCTATTCTCCAAGCAATTCTTTCATCGCCATGGCCGTGATTTATTATCTTGCTCCTGCACATGGTTTCTTCTCGACATTGTCTTCTACAGCAGCACCCTCTTCCAGTCCCACATATACAAACAGTATCTCCGGGAAAAAAAAGACGTGAATGCCTATGAATATGCTTTTGAAGTTGCAAAACTCCAAGCAATCGTTGCAGCCTGTTCTACCATTCCAGGCTACTGGTTCACTGTCTATTTTATTGATATCGTTGGAAGGGTCAAAATTCAAGCAATGGGTTTTCTCTCCATGGCACTGGTTTATCTAGCAATTGGGATACCCTACGACACATATTGGGATAGCCACACAAATGCAGGGTTCATGGTCCTCTACGGCCTCACCTTTTTCTTTGCAAATTTCGGACCAAACACAACTACCTTCATAGTGCCCGCGGAGCTTTTCCCAGCAAAATTTAGAACAACATGCCATGGGATTTCTGGTGCTGCAGGGAAGGTGGGGGCAATCATTGGTTCTGTTGGTTTTCTGTGGGCTTCACATAAAGGAGAAGATAAAGATAAAAGGGAGGGCTATCCCGATGCAATTGGAATGACTGCATCATTGATATTGCTTGCCGGAGTTTGTCTTGCGGGAATGGCGGTGACATTGCTTTTCACGCGTGAGACCATGGGGAGATCATTGGAGGAGAATGAGAATGATCAAGATGGACGTAGCGAGCTGCGTTTGGGTAGATATCCTTCTGGTGCTGCATAGTGGGTAGATATCCTCCCTAACCTTTACATCGGTATCTGTCATGTCGAAAACCATGCAAATTTAGGACTCTTATATTTTGCATTGGAAGAGTGAATTGTGTGATATTTAGGATATCACAGAACTTGAAAATCTCTCAGAAATGAAATTTCCTATAGTTTGTATACCATTAATTTGGCGTTTGTTGCTCGCCGGAGAAGATATATATACATTTGTAGAAACAATAGTCATTCAGTTCTGCCGTATGCATCCAATTAATTTTCTTTAGTGTGTTTGGTTACACAGTTGAGATGAGATAAAATAAGAGTTAAAAGTTAAATAAAATATTATTATAATATATACTATTTATAATACTATTTTTATTTTGATATTTAAAAAAGTTAAATTATTTATTATATTTTATGTAAAAATTTAAAAATAATTATAATAATTAAATAAAATAGATAAAATAATTTTATTAAACAAACCAGCCTCCTGCCGGCTGACCAATTCTGAAAGAAAGCTCTCAGGCCTACACTATTTTTAATGAAATAGCATATTTCTTTTTACCGAGTAATTATTCTTGATTGCGTCATGTTGTGTATGTAAATATTCCCGTGGCAAGTGTATCGAATGATATAGGAAGTTTTAGAGTGCGTAAATTCTATGTATTGTTTTTTTTTTAAAGTGAATAAATTTAGAATTTATATAAAAAAATTAATTTTTAAAAAACAGACCTTACTTTTTTTTTCAAATAGTGTATATATGTGAGACTTGTTTACCATAAAACTAAATCCAGTATTAATAGTATAAAAATTTAACTTGGGAATAATATGTGTCAATACTTAAAAAGAGGTGAGTACAGTTTTTATTTTTAGAATGACAACGTGCTTTCACTGACTATATAGATTTTGAGTAATGCTATAATTATTTTTACGTGGATCCAGTATTTACTCACTTTTATCAAAAAAATTACGCGGTGCTTATACACTCTACGTAAACAAATATCATTTCTCATAAACTTTTTAATTAATCAGCTGGTTAGATGATATAACATCACTACAAATATGATCTGGATAGCCATTGTCAAATTTACATGATAGATTCTATACATGCAACCTCAACTTTCTCTGCTATAATCATTATGTTTATTTGATTAATGTTAGATATAGTTTTAGGGTGTATAAGTTGCCATATTATTTACTTTAAAGAAAAGCGGTGTTCACAATTTAAAAAAAAAAAAAGATTTTTTTATATGGGTTTCAGATTTATCTTTTTTTTTAAAAAAAATATATATATATATACAAGCCTTACATTCTATAGAAGTGCAAATAGCATTTCCCATGTTTATATCTATTCTATTATAATAAGCGCCTATGCGCTTACTACAATATTTTTCTAATTCCGTTTCTGTTTTTTTTTTAACAGTAATAAATAGTAAATTACATTGTCATTCCATTTTTGTGTTTTTTTAACAGTAATAAACAGTAAAATGAACAGTAAAAAAATAATAATTGAATTATGTGTCCAAGTTGATGCGACTCTTTGTAAAGTATAGTGTAAAACAATCAACAAGTGGTACTGCAACTATCATCTTTTTAGAGATATCATGTATGTGGCTGCCTCGTTGGATCATAATATTTTGGAGGAGATTAAGATGCCATAAGAAGAAGTTAAAGAGGTCCATTATTTTCTAGTTTTTTAAAATAATGCATGTTGTGTCTTTAGAAGAAGAAGAAGAAGTTAAAGACAATAATTCATGCTTTATATGCGGTGGAGGGAAAAGTTGAATCAATCAGATAAAATATAATATTATATAAAATAGTTGTCTCTTTTCTTTTCCCCATTTGATGCTGATTTTTACCAACATCAAGGCAATAATTGAATCCCATTTGATGCTTATTTTTACCAACATCAAGGCAATAATTGAATCACTTTTTACAAACTGTAATCGTCCATCAATAATAATAATAATAATAGTTTAAGACAAGTAGATACTACTTGATTTGTAGCCATTGATCCTGTGGCGCACACAGCTGATCCAATCTGCCTTTGCAGTTTGAAGGCTGCAATATTTTAGCTCATCAATCTAATCACTTTTTTTAACAGTAATAAACAGTAAATTACATTGTCATTCCGTTTCCGTATTTTTTTTAACAAAGCATTGTTGTTGTCAAAACTGTAGGTGTATAGTTTTGAGGGTGAGAGGAGGTCTAATCAAGTCATGAAAAAGAAACAAAGCATGTTAAGTGATAAACATCATTTCCCATCTTAAGCAAAGTTATCCCCAATTGCAGTTTCTTAATATTTTTTCGTGCTTTCAATAATTGAATAATCCAAGCCACTTATTGACACTTGCACATGAAATTAACCATGGTTAACACATCTAATTAGATCCATCCTCCACCATACAATTTTGAGCTAAAGCGCAAGTGGGAGTACGTTGGCTCCACTAGATCATTAAATACGTCACTCATAAATTTAGATTAATATTATTCTTTTTTTATGAATAATACTATATATAATTAATAAGTTTTAGACATTATTTTTTTAAAAAAGTGAAGTTTAATATTAAAAAATTAATTTTTTATATATTTACTTTTCTTTTTCATTTTCAAAATAAATGTGAAATTTTACATATTTTATAACTACAGTTTTATTTTCTTCTTGGCAAACTATTTCGATTGTTAAGTTTTAAATTAGCTTTTGGTTTAAAGATCAAAGTTCGATCGCTTTTGAGTTAAAAGAGCATTGTTGTTGTAAAAACTGTAGGTGTATAGTTTTGAGGGTGAGAGGAGGTCTAATCAAATCATGAAAAAGAAACAAAGCATGAGTTAAGTGATAAACATTATTTCCCATCTTAAGCAAAGTTATCCCCAATTGCAGTTTCTTAATATTTTTTCGTGCTTTCAATAATTGAATAACAATCTATCTATGTATGTATCAATCAACACAATAAAAGATCGGTCCTCTCCTTAGCTGTCCTGACTATCAGCCTACCCATCACCTAAATCATTTGTAGTCCTCATAATTGAGGTTGCCACCTGTCCTGGCTATTATCACCTTTAACTTCTTTAACGTTTACAAAAGTGGTTCCTGCATTGATTATCTCGTACTCACTTTCTCTGCATCTCTCTCATAAAGTAATCTGCTTTCTCTTCTTACTAATTCATAGATTTTCTCTCTCTCCGTCTCGCCTAGCCTTGGTTGCCGCCATCAGCAGTCGCGGAGCAAGCCGGACAACCACCACCCTTCAAGTAACAGCAGTAGAGGCAAAGCAAAACCATCAAAACTGCTTCGTTCTATTTTTATATAAAGTAATCTGCTTTCTCTCTTCTTACTCAACTCATTCGCTTTTCTTTTCTTTTTTTCTCTATTTTGTCATATTTGTTGCTTTTGCTTTTGCTTGGCTCTTCATCAATCTGGTTGGTATCAATTCGCTGTGTCCACTTTGTTCCTATGTTTGTGCTCCACTTCCTGGTATGTTCTTTTCTATAAATACTCTAAATCTCTTTGTGTTAAACTTATCACTTTTATTATTATATCTTTAAATAGAACACTGATTTGTATGTATACTTCGTATATATAATTATATACTTAAATGAGACACACTTATGTTTAAAATGAGTCATATTTTTAAATTGAGGATATTTTTATAAAATAGCTTATTAAAGTTTAATAAACATAAATTAAACGAATGCATTCAAAATAAAACAAAGCTCTAAAAACTCAAACTAACGAGTCGGAAGAAATGTATTACTCTGTGTAAGTTGAGGAGCTTTTCATTTGTAAGCTTCTCTAGAGACAGTGCAAGCTCCATGGCTGAATCAAGAAAATAGACCAAATTAGCGCTTGAAAACAACTCATTAGTCATTACTACAAGAATTTAAAACCTGAATCAAGTTGGTTGACGTTCATGTCTGGTTACTTTGACAACTCTGGTTTGGTTCGCACTTAACCCTCATACAATATCGATATATCATTCATTCATTAGCTTGAACATTGCCGCACAGAACAAGCAACCACCTGCGCCCACTGTTTCAACCTTGTCTTCACCGTCTGAGGATTATCACCTTCACCAATCGATTTCCCGGGAAGAACAATAATAAGATTTCAGCACCACATAAATATATGTTTTTTTTTTTATTCCATAACAAGCATTTTTGTTTCAAATAATAGTCTTCTTCATGTAAAACCTGCTTTATTTAGATCGGGAAAATCGTACGGTTTGATATATAAACATATATGTTTCCGATGAGGAGATCTATGCATTGCTATATATATACAAACAAATTGCTATAAGCCTATATGATCATTGAGCTAATTTCACGTGTATATAGTAACTAACACGTTGAGATGAAACAGATAGTAAATCTAATTAATTGGTATAATATGAAGGAATTCATACTCATGGAATCAAAAGCTTTTGGTTAAAAATGATGGCTTTAAAGTTAAGGAACAAAAAATATATGGACGAATTCATGAATACATGACATTTACCTGGGCGGAAGAGGTTGAGGGGACTACCGAGGGGAGACGAAGTGCTGTCGCACTCCGACGCCGTGGACGAAGATGGCGGAGTGGTGGTTGACTCAGATAAGCGCTTATAATCCACCTCGGGCGAAGGCGAGTCTTCGAAGCCGAATCCCAACTCGATGCAGGCCTTGAGCTCGTCCAGATCCTCGTCGGTAACGCTCGAAAGCGTTTCCGATGGTTGAGGTTGGTGATATTGACGTACCCTGAGGATCCAGGGACGGAGCTGCTGGCTTGGAACATGGTGGAAGTTAAGGCAGTACCGTTTGTTATCTGGTGGAGCTTCTTGGAGCCGAAGTAATCGACCAGGACGTGGAGGGAGAGGACGTTTTTAATGGTGTAAAGAGAGAGATGCTTGGAGAGGAGGGATGACATGGCGGCATTGTCGACGGCGAGGACGTATGGACGCTAGCTAGCTTGGCATTTGGTAGGATGAGGATGTGGTCACGTTAATGGGTTTCGTATGGTCACCAAATGATCAATTGGGAATTTTTTATTTTTTATTACTTTTCAAGGAGAAAAGGTTGATAGATAGTTATAAGCCTTCATGATTATTTTTCAAGGAGAAAAGGACGATCCTTTGAAAAACCATCACCGACAGAACTAATTAATACATGGGGGATATTTGAATTAATCATGAAGGCTGTGGTGTGAATAGCAGTGCGCCAGTGGGGCCAGCTATGACTTAGCTGTGGTTGGTCGGAGTCATCATGATTCATGAGCTGTCGTTTAGCTTTGCTTTAGTTTTGCTTTACCTTCTTTTTTCCTGGAAAGCGATGTATATTCATCTGCTTGCCGGCAAAAATTAAGACAGAAATGATTTCATTGTACACGCCATAATTTAGGAGTCTTTAATCATTATAATTTTTTTAATCTTATCTTATTTTAATTATTATAATTTTTTCAAATTCATATATAAAATAAAATAAATAATTTAACTTTTTAAAATTTTAATATAAAGTAATATAAAAATAATATATTTTAATAATATTTTATTTAATTTTTAATATTAATATCAATTTATCTCATTTTTAAAAATACAAAATGAATTAATAGAGATTTTATCATTTTTTTTCCCAGTTTTAGGTGGATCTTTCGACCTACTTGAAATCCCTTAATTTGCTCTGTCGGTCATAAATTGACGTTATGGCCTACATTTTCTTGACTAATTTCATTTGTTTAGATTAAAGTTATTTGCTTTTTATTACACCTGATCTTTAAAAGCCAGATTCTTAGGAAAAGAAAGAAAGACTCTCGAATTTTCTCACATTGGATATGATCGATTGGGTCCACTACCTTATTTTACTAATCATTCTATAATCAACTAATACAATTAAACCATTTTATTAAAAAAACATTTCTATTTTACAAAACTATCCTCAATTTTGTGTAGAAGATGTACGAGAGTTGTAAATCAATAATTTTCCATTATTTAGTCTATAGTTTATATTTTATAAATATATATAAAAAAGTTATACNTTCCAATAGTTGGATACTGTTCCACACAACCAAAACTAAATGAATAAATAACAAATGTTTAATGCGAAATCGATACCTCCATGATGCATTTTAAATGCTATAAACAATTTCGTTAATTCATATGTTGAAAAATGCATACAACCAAATTATTTATACTTTAAATCAACAAGAAAATGAAAGATAACAAAATAACACATAGAATGAAAAAATACAGTATAAGGGTATTTTTTTTTTATCGTATTTCTCTTCCATCAAATAGGATATTATAGCATTATTTAATTTAAAAGATAAATTTTAAAGTTTAAATTTTATTAATTAAATCATACAATATAGATGATATATGATGTGAAAATATTCAAATATCATTACTGCCGTATTAAATAATTTAAAAAATATAGAATCTTGATAGTATAACTTTTTTATATATATTTATAAAATAAACTATAGACTAAATAATGAAAAATTATTGATTTACAACTCTCGTACATCCTCTACACAAAATTGACAGTATAAGGGTTTTTTTTTTTTATCGTATTTCTCTTCCATCAAATAGGATATTATAGCATTATTTAATTTAAAAGATAAATTTTAAAGTTTAAATTTTATTAATTAAATCATACAATATAGATGATATATGATGTGAAAATATTCAAATATCATTACTGCCGTATTAAATAATTTAAAAAATATAGAATCTTGATAGTATAACTTTTTTATATATATTTATAAAATAAACTATAGACTAAATAATGGAAAATTATTGATTTACAACTCTCGTACATCCTCTACACAAAATTGACAGTATAAGGGTTTTTTTTTTTTTCGTATTTCTCTTCCATCAAATAGGATATTATAGCATTATTTAATTTAAAAGATAAATTTTAAAGTTTAAATTTTATTAATTAAATCATACAATATAGATGATATATGATGTGAAAATATTCAAATATCATTACTGCCGTATTAAATAATTTAAAAAATATAGAATCTTGATAGTATAACTTTTTTATATATATTTATAAAATAAACTATAGACTAAATAATGGAAAATTATTGATTTACAACTCTCGTACATCCTCTACACAAAATTGAGGATAGTTTTGTAAAATAGAAATGTTTTTTTAATAAAATGGTTTAATTGCATTAGTTGATTATAGAATGATTAGTAAAATAGTTATAGATGTATCACTATTCCAAAATAATTAGACAGAATAATTTATTCAAAAAAAAAAGACTGATTGATAATCCTAATTTTCAACCGACAACCACCGTCGCTGGACTCAAAAGTCCAGCTTAATTTTCTTAATTTTAACTCTTCCGTCTTTCCTTCGTATATAATAACAAAGGCGAGAGATCAGTGAGGTAGTGGACCCAATCGATCATATCCAATGTGAGAAGATTCGAGACCGAAATGATGATAATTGCCTTGCTTTTATATATATATATATATAAAAATCATGATGCATGAGAAAAAGACAGAAAAATGAATGCAATGTTTATGACTGGCAGAGCAACAGATTACGACGTACAACAATAAGTTAAATGCTCAATAATAACAATAAAAGAAGTCTTTCTTTCTTTTCCTAAGAATCTGGCTTTTAAAGATCATGAGGTGGAATAAAAAGCAAATAACTTTAATCCGACAGCTTGCAAATGAAATTAGTCAAGAAAATGTAGGCCATAACGTCAATTTATGACCGACGGAGCAAATTAAGAGAGTTCAAGTAGGTCGAAAGATCCACCTAATCAGTACTGATCCAACTGGAAAAAAAATGATAAAATCTCTATTAATTCATTTTTTATTTTTAAAAATGAGATAAATTGATATTAATATTAAAAATTAAATAAAATATTATTAAAATATATTATTTTTATATTAAAATTTTAAAAAATTGAATTATTTATTTTATTTTATATATGAATTTGAAAAAATTATAATGATTAAAATAAGATGAGATTAAAAAAAATTATAATGATTAAAGTTTTCTGAAAGTTTTTCTTTAACTCTCAATCCATCCAGTTCGAGTGGCACTTCCTTCATAGTATGCCTATAGTCTCCTTTAACACTAAGGCTTCTTATTGCAACATTAGTAACTTTTTTTTATTTCCTCCGCACTCCATGCAATGGCCCACAACTGCACATATAACAGCCTCCATTCTTCCCTCGTGACTCACCACCACCACCCACATACTCTTGTTACCGCCTTTACTCCGAAATTCATCACTCCCTCTGTTGGTACCTGAATTCTCTCTGTTTCTGCTCCTCCACCATGATGCTCAGGGCTGCCCCTGACTTTCTCTATCTTGAACTCTCCTCGTGGAGAAGCTTTGGGTCCTCTGCCTTCTCCTTTTTATTTGTTGTAATGGAAGTGTGGAATACAATGTCTCCTATGTTTATCATGCCATGTATGCCTACTTCGATAGGGACAACGTTGCGCTGAAGGGTCTTGCCAGGTAATTTTTATTTTCTTTCGTTCGTTCTTTCTATCTTTCTTTCTTTTAATTGTTGTTTTTACATTTGCAGTTTTCTGTTTCAAAGTTATTTTCAAATCTGAGTCGTGAGATATTTTGTGAATAGGTTTTTCAAGGAATCAAGTGAAAAGAAAGGGAACATGCGGAGAAATTGATGGAATATCAGGTGCTAACATTAACTTTATATTGCTATTGATACCTTTTAGTCTTTGATTTCTTTTGTGTTTTTGTTTTTGTTAATCTGACTCGTGGGTTTTGTTTGTTTTGGGAAATGCTCAGAACAAACGTGGTGGAAGAGTGAAGCTGCAACCTATAGTGATGCCTCTCTCGAGTACGATCATCCGGAGAAGGGAGATGCGTTATATGGTGAGTTTCATGGGCCCCTATTTTATGGTGATGCCAACCATCATGAGGTCTAAAGATTTCTTCATTCGTCCATTTCCTGCCGTAGGAGAGGTTATTTAATGTCATCCGAACCATGCGTATAAGGACTATCTCCATTTCACTCGAAATGGAGATAGTCCTTGATTCAGGTTTTAAATTCTTGTAGTAATGACTAATGAGTTGTTTTCAAGCGCTAATTTGGTCTATTTTCTTGATTCAGCCATGGAGCTTGCACTGTCTCTAGAGAAGCTTACAAATGAAAAGCTCCTCAACTTACACAGAGTAATACATTTCTTCCGACTCGTTAGTTTGAGTTTTTAGAGCTTTGTTTTATTTTGAATGCATTCGTTTAATTTATGTTTATTAAACTTTAATAAGCTATTTTATAAAAATATCCTCAATTTAAAAATATGACTCATTTTAAACATAAGTGTGTCTCATTTAAGTATATAATTATATATACGAAGTATACATACAAATCAGTGTTCTATTTAAAGATATAATAATAAAAGTGATAAGTTTAACACAAAGAGATTTAGAGTATTTATAGAAAAGAACATACCAGGAAGTGGAGCACAAACAGAGGAACAAAGTGGACACAGCGAATTGATACCAACCAGATTGATGAAGAGCCAAACAAAAGCAAAAGCAACAAATCTGACAAAATAGAGAAAAAAAGAAAAGAAAAGCGAATGAGTTGAGTAAGAAGAGAGAAAGCAGATTACTTTATATAAAAATAGAACGAAGCAGTTTTGATGGTTTTGCTTTGCCTCTACTGCTGTTGCTTGAAGGATGGTGGTTGTCCGGCTTGCTCCGCGACTGCTGATGGCGGCAACCGAGGCTAGGCGAGACGGAGAGAGAGAAAATCTATGAATTAGTAAGAAGAGAAAGCAGATTACTTTATGAGAGAGATGCAGAGAAAGTGAGTACGAGATAATCAATGCAGGAACCACTTTTGTAAACGTTAAAGAAGTTAAAGGTGATAATAGCCAGGACAGGTGGCAACCTCAATTATGAGGACTACAAATGATTTAGGTGATGGGTAGGCTGATAGTCAGGACAGCTAAGGAGAGGACCGATCTTTTATTGTGTTGATTGATACATACATAGATAGATTGTTATTCAATTATTGAAAGCACGAAAAAATATTAAGAAACTGCAATTGGGGATAACTTTGCTTAAGATGGGAAATAATGTTTATCACTTAACTCATGCTTTGTTTCTTTTTCATGATTTGATTAGACCTCCTCTCACCCTCAAAACTATACACCTACAGTTTTTACAACAACAATGCTCTTTTAACTCAAAAGCGATCGAACTTTGATCTTTAAACCAAAAGCTAATTTAAAACTTAACAATCGAAATAGTTTGCCAAGAAGAAAATAAAACTGTAGTTATAAAATATGTAAAATTTCACATTTATTTTGAAAATGAAAAAGAAAAGTAAATATATAAAAAATTAATTTTTTAATATTAAACTTCACTTTTTTAAAAAAATAATGTCTAAAACTTATTAATTATATATAGTATTATTCATAAAAAAAGAATAATATTAATCTAAATTTATGAGTGACGTATTTAATGATCTAGTGGAGCCAACGTACTCCCACTTGCGCTTTAGCTCAAAATTGATATGGTGGAGGATGGATCTAATTAGATGTGTTAACCATGGTTAATTTCATGTGCAAGTGTCAATAAGTGGCTTGGATTATTCAATTATTGAAAGCACGAAAAAATATTAAGAAACTGCAATTGGGGATAACTTTGCTTAAGATGGGAAATGATGTTTATCACTTAACATGCTTTGTTTCTTTTTCATGACTTGATTAGACCTCCTCTCACCCTCAAAACTATACACCTACAGTTTTGACAACAACAATGCTTTGTTAAAAAAAATACGGAAACGGAATGACAATGTAATTTACTGTTAATTAAAAAGTGATTAGATTGATGAGCTAAAATATTGCAGCCTTCAAACTGCAAAGGCAGATTGGATCAGCTGTGTGCGCCACAGGATCAATGGCTACAGATCAAGTAGTACCTACTTGTCTTAAACTATTATTATTATTATTATTGATGGACGATTACAGTTTGTAAAAAGTGATTCAATTATTGCCTTGATGTTGGTAAAAATAAGCATCAAATGGGATTCAATTATTGCCTTGATGTTGGTAAAAATCAGCATCAAATGGGGAAAAGAAAAGAGACAACTATTTTATATAATATTATATTTTATCTGATTGATTCAACTTTTCCCTCCACCGCATATAAAGCATGAATTATTGTCTTTAACTTCTTCTTCTTCTTCTAAAGACACAACATGCATTATTTTAAAAAACTGGAAAATAATGGACCTCTTTAACTTCTTCTTATGGCATCTTAATCTCCTCCAAAATATTATGCTCCAACGAGGCAGCCACATACATGATATCTCTAAAAAGATGATAGTTGCAGTACCACTTGTCGATTGTTTTACACTATACTTTACAAAGAGTCGCATCAACTTGGACACATAATTCAATTATTATTTTTTTACTGTTCATTTTACTGTTTATTACTGTTAAAAAAACACAAAAATGGAATGACAATGTAATTTACTATTTATTACTGTTAAAAAAAAAACAGAAACGGAATTAGAAAAATATTGTAGTAAGCGCATAGGCGCTTATTATAATAGAATAGATATAAACATGGGAAATGCTATTTGCACTTCTATAGAATGTAAGGCTTGTATATATATATATATTTTTTTTAAAAAAAAAGATAAATCTGAAACCCATATAAAAAAATCTTTTTTTTTTTTTAAATTGTGAACACCGCTTTTCTTTAAAGTAAATAATATGGCAACTTATACACCCTAAAACTATATCTAACATTAATCAAATAAACATAATGATTATAGCAGAGAAAGTTGAGGTTGCATGTATAGAATCTATCATGTAAATTTGACAATGGCTATCCAGATCATATTTGTAGTGATGTTATATCATCTAACCAGCTGATTAATTAAAAAGTTTATGAGAAATGATATTTGTTTACGTAGAGTGTATAAGTACCGCGTAATTTTTTTGATAAAAGTGAGTAAATACTGGATCCACGTAAAAATAATTATAGCATTACTCAAAATCTATATAGTCAGTGAAAGCACGTTGTCATTCTAAAAATAAAAACTGTACTCACCTCTTTTTAAGTATTGACACATATTATTCCCAAGTTAAATTTTTATACTATTAATACTGGATTTAGTTTTATGGTAAACAAGTCTCACATATATACACTATTTGAAAAAAAAAGTAAGGTCTGTTTTTTAAAAATTAATTTTTTTATATAAATTCTAAATTTATTCACTTTAAAAAAAAAACAATACATAGAATTTACGCACTCTAAAACTTCCTATATCATTCGATACACTTGCCACGGGAATATTTACATACACAACATGACGCAATCAAGAATAATTACTCGGTAAAAAGAAATATGCTATTTCATTAAAAATAGTGTAGGCCTGAGAGCTTTCTTTCAGAATTGGTCAGCCGGCAGGAGGCTGGTTTGTTTAATAAAATTATTTTATCTATTTTATTTAATTATTATAATTATTTTTAAATTTTTACATAAAATATAATAAATAATTTAACTTTTTTAAATATCAAAATAAAAATAGTATTATAAATAGTATATATTATAATAATATTTTATTTAACTTTTAACTCTTATTTTATCTCATCTCAACTGTGTAACCAAACACACTAAAGAAAATTAATTGGATGCATACGGCAGAACTGAATGACTATTGTTTCTACAAATGTATATATATCTTCTCCGGCGAGCAACAAACGCCAAATTAATGGTATACAAACTATAGGAAATTTCATTTCTGAGAGATTTTCAAGTTCTGTGATATCCTAAATATCACACAATTCACTCTTCCAATGCAAAATATAAGAGTCCTAAATTTGCATGGTTTTCGACATGACAGATACCGATGTAAAGGTTAGGGAGGATATCTACCCACTATGCAGCACCAGAAGGATATCTACCCAAACGCAGCTCGCTACGTCCATCTTGATCATTCTCATTCTCCTCCAATGATCTCCCCATGGTCTCACGCGTGAAAAGCAATGTCACCGCCATTCCCGCAAGACAAACTCCGGCAAGCAATATCAATGATGCAGTCATTCCAATTGCATCGGGATAGCCCTCCCTTTTATCTTTATCTTCTCCTTTATGTGAAGCCCACAGAAAACCAACAGAACCAATGATTGCCCCCACCTTCCCTGCAGCACCAGAAATCCCATGGCATGTTGTTCTAAATTTTGCTGGGAAAAGCTTCCGCGGGCACTATGAAGGTGGTTGTGTTTGGTCCGAAATTTGCAAAGAAAAAGGTGAAGGCCGTAGAGGACCATGAACCCTACATTTGTGTTGCTATCCAATGTATGTCGTAGGGTATCCCAATTGCTAGATAAACCAGTGCCATGGCAGAGAAAACCCATTGCTTGAATTTGACCTTCCAACGATATCAATAAAATAGACAGTGAACCAGTAGCCTCGGAATGGTAGAACAGGCTGCAATGATTGCTTGGAGTTTTGCAACTTCAAAAGCTATTATAGGCATTCACTCTTTTTCTTCTCCGGAGATACGTGTTTGTATATGCTGGGACTGGAAGAGGGTTGCTGCTGTAGAAGACAATGTCGAGAAGAAACCATGTGCAGGAGCAAGATAATAAATCACGGCCATGGCGATGAAAGAATTGCTTGGAGAATAGGGGATAGGTTGGTGGATTTAGCACTGGGTTCGCTTCGGTAATCTCACTCATGGGAACTTCCAACACTCTCTGCACATCTCTAGCCGCTTGGGGAACATTTTGAGCCACCAAAGCTGTATATCTGGGAGATACATAAAACATAACGTCTAAACGAGATGACCACTTGTCCATTGTCAATTGGAATGGGTGCAATAATATCTAAAACCAACCCTATTAGCTTTTTTAATTAAATTAAAAAAATTATATTTATCAACCTATTTCATATATCTGTTTTTATTTAATATTTTTTTATTTTATTAACAAGTGTATACAACCCTATTAGTTTTTTAATTAAACTAAAAAAATTATATTCAGGAACTTGCATCATATATATGTTTTTATTTATTATTATTTTTTTATTTTATTAACAAGTGTATAGTATAAAATTGCTGAGTAGAATACTTTCGCAAATATAACATGTTAGCAAAAAAAAAAAAAAAAAATACTACTGGTGTTATATTTATTACACACTAACTAAATATATTTCAGAATCAATATCAAAATATATAACATATTTTAAAATTAATTAAGTTGAAATCATAAATAAATAAAAAAAAATTAAAAAGTGAGTTTAGAAGCCATTCCCCTGGTTGCAACCACAGGCAGAACTAGGATTTGATGCGCACATTTTTTTTTTTTTTTTTTTTGGGAGGGATTAGCAAAGTGTATTGTATGTAGGGGTCATGAACAATAATCAACATTTAAGGTAGCAAAGGGTGTCACCGACATTTAACATTAACCATATAAGGTAGTTATCAAGAGAAACTAAATTACTAAAGTTGCCAATCTGAACCTCTCACTTGAGCACCGTCAGACTTAAGTGAATGATAAAAATTATTATAGAAACAATTATGTGAGGCTTGTTGAAACAAACGATAAAAATTAATTATGTGGTTTTATCTTTGCCTCCACTCTTAATTGTTAATTCGATGGTAGTACATATATACTTACTATTAGGGGGACTTTTTGTTAGGGGCCTAAAGCTCATGCGAACAACCCCAAGCCCATCACCTTCCCTGGGCCTGATAAGTCAGTTTGTCACTGTCCAAGCCTGCGAGGGATCCCCCAAGCAGTTGGGGCGGGCCCTTGACTCGTATGGGTAGGAGGCAATCACCCTTGTTGAGATGGGACGTTGCAGGAATAGTGCGGAAAACCTCAATCAGAGGAAAGGGAGAGAAACATGCCAAGAAAAAGGAACAAAACTGAGCATTAATACCAGAAGACCACGCTACATTTAATGAAGATACCAGACTACCACGCCGCATTTAAGACTAATACCAGGAGACCATGTCCCATTAAAGATAGCATGACGATGGAGTCTCCGGGGAGGCCTCCATCTTCTCCATAACGCAGGGTATGGCCTCCTGACTTGAGAAGTCGAGTATAAAGGGATGCCCAGAATTACGAGGTAAGGGATCGATCCTGGATAGCAAATTGTTATTAGACTTCCATATTTCCTTTGAAGCATTGGCCGGAGAAGGAGATTGACTTAGGTATCGGAGGCTTCCCAGGCCACCGAGAGCCACTCCTTTCCCTTTTACAAGATACCGATCGAGTAAAGGACTGGACGGCTAAGCAGCCTAGTCCAAAGGCGTACGAAACAAGACATTAACAGTTAGTACAGTCTGTAGGATCCGACAAATTTTTAAGTCGAGTGTGTCTTTCGTATGCCTGTGAGGACCCGTTCTTAGTCGATACGGGATCAAGACAAAGAGATTACAAATGGCATGGAAGCGAGGTTGGCTGCTATGGAGCAGCTCGTTGAAAGGCTCACTAACGAGGTGGATGCCATTCGAGAAGAAAATTAGGCCCTCAAGAATGACTTCCGCAATTCAACCCGTCAAGAAGACCCTAGTGCTAGCGAGCACCAAGAATCTAGAAGGGAAGAAGAAGGCGACAACGCCCTGGAAGAAAGAAAGCACATGCAGGATGAGCTGCGTAACCTCCAGGAAAAATATAAGGAGGTGATGAGAAAAATGGGGAGCTCGTCCACAGTAGATCAGCTACTTGTCAGCACGGGTATGCCATTCAGTGCAAAGATGATGGCAGTCCCGTTGCCATCGAAGTTCCAAATCCCACCCATGGAAGTATATGACGGGAGCCAAGACCTAGTCGATCATTTCGAGATCTTCAAGGCCCACATGACGTTGCATGGGTTTTCTGAAAAAGTCACGTGCAAAGCCTTCCCGTTGACCCTAAGAGGACTTGCGAGAACTTGGTTCAACTCCCTAGAGCCTAGTTCCATCGAGAACTTTGAGGAGCTAGCGCGCCTGTTCTTTACTCATTTCATGGCTAGCTAGGAAAGAAGACGCCTAGCCGTTTTCCTCCTCACCATCAAGCAAAGAGAATATGAGAACCTGAAAACTTATCTGACCAGGTTTAATAAGGAGCGAATGACCGTGGTCTTTTGATCGACATTCATGGCAGAGTTGGCAAAGAAAACCCCCGCAACTCTCTGAGAATTCATGGAACAAGCGGACAACTTCATCAATGCCTAGAATACCCTCCACGCCCTTACAACTGAGCCCAGATGATGGGAGTTCAAGGGGGGTGCACAAGAAGGGAAAGACCTTGACTAAAGGTCACACCCGGGAGAAGACAGAACGTAAACAATGGGAATCAAGGAGAGAAAAGCCCGCTGCGAGAGGCGCACTGCATCAGTTATGGTTGCTCAACATTCACTGTCACGAAGGAGGAGAAACGGCCAACCTTGAAGGAACGACGCTACTGCACCTACCACTGAACAACCTCCCACAGTACTAGACAATGTCAGTTACCTCAGAAAGGCCACGCTTCATCGCAATATCTCCCTTTCCAGTGGCATGAGCGGTTGTGGAGAGGACGTTCCTAGGAAAGGAGCCCTGCCAGAAGATACCGGTAGGGTAGGCGGGAGAGACCAAGGAGGAGGGACGTCGAGTGCGAACCACCACGCTCCCCCTCAACAGATGCACCTGGGGGAGATTTGCACCATTGTAGGAGGGTTCGTTTGTGGAGGGGCAACTTCATTCGAGAGGAAAGCTCATGTTAGAGAAGCCCGATACCGAGAAGTCTACGCAGCCTCCTACTGCCCCATGAAGTACCTCAGAACCGAACCCACTCTTGTGATCTCCTTCGGAGAAGTCGATGAGGAAGGGTGTTCTATCCGCATGACGACGCATTAGTAGTCACCATGCAAATCGCCAACATCACAACCAGAATGATCCTCATTGACAATGGCAGTTCCACGGACATATTGTTATGGGAGGCATTCACTCTCATGAGGATAGAGGCGACTCAGCGGCCCTAATAACTCGCAAAGGTTTCTCTGGGGAAACAGTCCAACCAGTAGGGACAATTGCCCTGTCAGTCTTGGTGGGCAACCAGCCCTGCACCGCCTCGATCATGATCGACTTTTTGATAGTGAAGGCTCCCTTCTCCTACAATGCCATCATCAGCCACCCAACACTCAACAAATTGAGGGCCATCACCTCCACTTACCACCTGAAGGTTAAGTTCCTTACTGTCGAGGGAATTGGGGAGATACGAGGAGAGCAAACCTCGGCACGAGAGTGCTACATGCAAGAGCTAAAATCCATTGTGGGAGGAGTGACACCCAACACAAGCATGCGCCACTCAAGAAGTTGTGACGAGCTCCCATTAGGACTCGAGCTATCTTGACTAGGAGGGGGGAGGAGGGGTGCATGCTAAGAAGAAAGAACAGCCGAGGCCCTTCCCATATCTTATTTTAGTTTTTTTTTTTGTAAATTTGGGTTTTCCAATCGGTTAATGAGAATGTTAAGTCTCTTTCAGGAAGTTTGCGAAACTAATCTCCAACTGCAATCACTTCATAGCTTCCATGAGGGAATGAACGAACATCCCCCGAGGAAATACACCTTGCATGGAAGAGCTTCATGGCATGGGAATGCTCCTCTGAGGGAATGAATGAACCTCCTCCCGAGGAAATGCACCTCATACGGGAAAACTCCCTTGCGTGTGAATGCTCCTCGACATGGGAATGCTTCTCTGAGAGAATGAAGAACCTCCCCCGAGGAATTGCATCTCGTGTAGGAAAGCTCCCCGGCGTGGGAATGCTCCCCTGAGGGAATGAATGAACCTCCCTCAAGGAAATACACCTCGAGCGGGAAAGCTCACCTGTGTGTGAATCTCCCCTGAGGGAATGAATGAATCTCCCCTGAGGAAATCCACCTCACTCGAAAAAGCTTCCCAGTGTGAAAATGCTCTCCTGAGGGAATGAACAAACCCCCCCTGAGGAAATACACCACGAGCGGGAAAGCTCCCTGGTATGGGAATGCTCTATGAGGGAATGAACGAACCTCCCCTGAAGAAGCACACCTCACACGGGAATGCTCATGTGAGGGAATGAATGAACCTCCCAAGAGGAAGTCTACCTCGTGCGAGAAAGCTCCATAGCATGGGAATGCTCCCTTAAGGGAATGAATGAACTTCCCCTGAGGAAATCCACCTCGCGCAGGAAAACTCCTCGGAGTGAAAATGCTCCCCTGAGAGAATGAATCAACCTCCCCCAAGCAAATATATCTCGCGCGCGAAAACTTCTTAGCTTGGGAATGCTCCCTTGAGAGAATGAACAAGCCTCCATTGAGGAAGCACACCTTACGCAAGAATGCTCCCCAGTGTGGAATGCTCCCCTAAGGAAATGAACGAACCTCTCCGAAGAAGTGCACCTCATGCTGGTAAGCTCCTTGGCGTGGGAATGCTCCCTAGAGGGGATGGACGAATCTCCCCTGAGGAAGGACACCTTGTACGGGAATGTTCCTTTGAAGGAATGAACGAACCTCTCCCAAGGAAGTGCACCTCGCGCAGAAAAGCTTCCCAGCGTGGGAATGCTCCCCTGAGGGAATGAACGAACCTCTCCTAAGGAAGTACAGCTCACGCAGGAATGCTCCCATGAGGGAATGAACTACTCCTCCGAGGAAATGCACCTCGCGCACGAAAGCTTACCGGCGTGGGAATACTCCCCTGAGGGAATGAATGAGCCTCCCCTAAGAAAATACATATTGTGCGAGAATGCTCCCCTCAGAAAATGAATGAACCTTCCCTGACAAAATACACCTTGCGCAGGAATGAATGAGCCTCTTCCAAGGGACTAAAGGAGAGGGTATGGTTTAAGGCACCCTTTCCCTTCCCTCGGAGGAGTACGGGCAGTCCCAAGACTAATTTGAGCCCGCAAAGACCTTGAAATTCTCATCGCTTCAAATCAGCAAGGAAGGTTAGTAATTATCAAGTAAAGTACACATATCCAGGTTCTGATTTTGCAGAATGTACGTGAAGGATTTGGGCGAGTTTGACTTATGTGCCGCTCAACCCCTTCCATATAGTGCCAAGATCGACTAAGCCTTGTCGGTTCTATGTATCGGAGGGATTTCTGTTGCGGCTTTGACTATGCAGTAAGCTCAAGCAAAATGGGGGGCCCTTCGTACCAAATTGCAAGCCAATTATTCTATAAGGGGTCTCACATATCACCAAGTGTAAAGGGTTAGTCGTACTTAGCGGGATGTCATCGATCCAACTTTTGGAACAATCATTTGCTTCATTAACATAATGAGAAGTGGTAAGATTGTGTTAATAAGTTATATAGCATTTGTTTTGAAATAGTAATATTAATTTTGTAAAATTTAAGTTTGGAGACTATTTTTTGAAGATCATAGAAAACAACGAACAAAGAATATCCCATATGGAGATTTACCAAAAGAGACAAAGGAAGAACTCCGTAGAAAACAGAGAGAAAGATATGCTAAAAAGAAGGCATCTAGCAGCAATTCAATCTAGTCAAGAGATTCAGCTTCATTTGGTGGTGATCAACTGACTACATCAATTGATGAACTTTCAAATGATGATGTCCAACATGTAAACATCATTGAAGACTTTACTGTTCTACAAAATGTGTCAAAGAAACAATGAAATTTCCACCCAGATGTTGACATGGATGAATTGATTTCATCTCATGAAGTATGTGTTCCTCCTGGTGTTAACGTCTGTATGGTTGATTCAGAGGCAACTTCATCATTAAACAATGTGACAGATCATTCTAATTGTCCAAGTGATCCTATGGAGTTTCCGAGACGTAAATCACGAAATACATCCATAGATGAAATAAGCGCCTCTGATCAGCTTTTGATTCAACAGGTTCTCCTGAAATTATTTTGTTGTCTTTCTTTTTCAAACTTCCTTATATTATTTTTCATTGAAATTTGGAAACATTCTATTCAAATAGGCTCCATGTGTTGTTCGGGAACAATCAAGTTTTGAAACAAGTATACGGCCACCTTATAGGGGTAAGAAATAAGTATAATTACATTATTCATTCTTCTGATTCTATTATCAACTCTTGCGACTCTTCCAGTAGTGTCCTCTTTGGTCAGATCATTCAAAAAACAATCGATGAGTTTACACTTATTGTCTTATATTCATTTTTGAACTCAATAGGTGGGAGGCATCACCGCTCTGCTAGACTTAGACAATTATTACAAGCCGTGCCATTTGAAGCATATTCTTTGCCATATGTGCCTCGTTGCAGACATTGTAAAGCAAAGAGATTCTATCATGAAACAAATGGATTTTGTTGCGCTGATGGGACAATTTCTTTGGCCACAAATGCTGTTCCTGATCAACTTTATGATCTTTTAACCTCCAACACAGATGAATCTGCACATTTTAAGACCTACATTCGGACTTATAATAACAAGTTCGCGTTTACATCTTTTGGAGTTAAATTTGATAGAAATCTTTGCAGACGGAATAGAGGAATTTATACCTTTCGAACTCAGGGACAGATCTATCACTATATCAATGATTTGATCCCTTTAAATGGTCGTCCTTCTTATCTCCAATTGTATTTCTATGATACGGAGCATGAATTAGAAAATCGCATTTCTGACTCAGACAGAATCAATCCATCAATTATACCTCAACTCATCGATATTCTTCAGATTAATCCATATTCTGTGTTTTTTCGGTCTCTTGGTGATTTGCCAAATTTGGAAAATCAAGTAATCCATATAAGATCAGATGCTGATCTAGATCAACGTGTATTCAATGCCCCGATATCTTCGCAAGTTGCAGCAATATGGGTTGAAAATGAAGATGCAGATCAGCTAGGAGGACGAAACATTTGTGTCTTTAGTCATTCTGGTGGAAGTCATATAGTTCAATATTATTTTGGTTGTTATGATCCACTTCAGTATCCTTTGTTGTTTCCTCTTGGTAATACTGGTTGGCATCAAGGCATTCAAAGGGTCAATAGAGGAAGCACATTAACATGTAATGAAACAACCCAATCAATGTCAGCAGAAGAATTACTGACAAGAGAACAACGAGGTTATAATGTAATCTTAATCTTCCTATTTTATACTTAGTTTGTAGACGTCCAATTTTGTGACATTTCATTCCCTTACAACTTTTGCAGCATTAAACAGAAAAAGGAAGGATCCAATTGTTTCGTGCCATGAATATTATTGCTACAAGTTACAAATTAGAGAAAACGTCAGATCAATTTTGTTATTGTCTGGTCGCCTATTGCAACAATTTGTTATTGATATGTATGTTAAGATCGAGACGTCAAGATTAGATTATTTCCGCAGCAAACAACAACATATTCGATCTGAGTTATATCAAGGTATTGTTGATACCATTACACTTGGGGAAATTGATGCTTCTAATGTTGGAAAACGGATTATTCTGCCTTCGTCATTTATTGGGGGTCCAAGAGATATGCGAAAAAAATATATGGAAGCAATGGCTTTAGTTCAGCGTTATGGTAAACTAGACATTTTTTTAACAATGACGTGCAATCCAAACTGGCCAGAAATTTCAAATGAATTACGCCTGCTTGAGGAGAGTCAAAATCGGCCTGATTTGATTGCTCGGGTCTTTCATTCAAAATTAGAAGAATTAAAGGATCGATTATTCAAGCAGCAGATATTTGGAAAAGTCTCAGCATATGTTTATGTTATTGAGCATCAAAAAAGAGGGCTTCCACATGCGCATTTTTTAATTATATTACAGAGGGATTGGAAACTCTATGCGCCTGAATCTTTTGATGAGATTGTATCAGCAGAAATACCTGATAAAAATACAAATTTGCACTTGCATAATGCTGTTATCAAGCATATGATGCATGGACCATGTGGAGTGTTGAATCCAACAAACGTTTGTATGAAAAAAAATGGTTGTTGCAAAAGCCAATATCCAAAAAATTTTGCATCAGGTACGACTGTTGGAAATGATTGCTTCCCAATATATAAGCGTTCTGACAATGGAATAACTGTCAAAGTGAGGCGCCATGATTTGGATAACCGTTGGGTCGTTCCATATAATCCGTATTTGCTTGCAACATTTGACTGTCACATTAATGTCGAGATTTGTTCTACAATAAAAGCAGTCAAATATCTTTACAAGTACATTTACAAAGGGCATGATCGCGTTGCTTTCAATTTGGTTTCCGAACAAAGCAATCAACAAATTGATGAAATTCAACAATTCCAATCTGCCCGATGGATTGCTCCACCTGAAGCTATGTGGAGAATATATGGCTTTATTATTAATGAAATGTACCCAGCAGTATATAGCTTACATTTACATCTTGAGGATCAACACCAAGTAACTTTTCGAGCAAATGAAGACTTAATCAATGTTCTCAACTCTGATCGGTCTGCAAAATCAATGTTAACAGAATTTTTTGCATTAAACCGAGTGGATGAAAATGCCAGGACATTGTTGTACAAAGAATTTCTAGAATTTTATGTTTGGAACCAACAATACAAAGAGTGGACTCGTTGGAAAAAAAAACTATTATAGGTCGAATTGTTACAACAAATCAATTTGAAGGTGAGAAGTATTATCTGCGGATATTGCTAAATCATGTAAGAGGACCTTTGTCATTTGAAGATCTTAGGACAATTGATGGTGTTGTGGCTCCAACATTTCGTGAGGCAGCAACTATGCATGGTTTGCTATAGAGAGACAGTAGCTTAGAAGATTGTTTACATGAAGCATCTCTATATCAAATGCCATCCAGTTTGAGACGACTATTTGCAACTATTTTGGTTTATTGTAATCCAACCAATCCGAGAGAGCTTTGGGAACGTTTTGAGCAAGATATGTCACTTGATTTTAGGTCAACTAAAGATTCTATGTTGAATGTAAGAATGCAAGTTTTGCGCTCAATCTCTTTTACACTTGAATCAATGGGGAAAGACATTAATTCGTTCCATCTTCTTGATGACGACATTTGTTTTGATGAAGACCAACTCGAATCTAGGGAAATCGATGATGAATTGGCTGTTGAAATTCCAGAAGAAGATATTGTCGCATCAGAAGCCCTTAATTGTAAACAACGACACGTCTATAATTCAGTTTTGGGAAAGGTTTTTGCAAATGAAACTGCTACATTCTTTGTTGATGGCCCTGGTGGGACAGGAAAGACATTCCTGTACAAGGCACTTCTTGCCGCAGTAAGATCAAGAAAATTAGTCGCACTTGCAACTGCTTCATCCGGTGTTGCTGCATCTATCCTTCCTGGAGGTCGAACAGCACACTCGCGCTTTAAGATTCCACTGGATACTGATGAACATAGCATGTGTTGTGTCAGTAAACAAAGTGCCCTCGCAAAGTTACTACGTGTGGCAAGGTTAATTATATGGGATGAAGCCCCTATGTCAAGAAAACAACATATTCAAGCATTAGATAAAATGCTGCGAGACATTAATGATTCAGAGTTAACATTCGGTGGAAAAGTTATCGTCTTTGGTGGAGATTTTCGCCAGGTTTTACCTGTGGTTCGTAAAGGAACAAGACAAGAACATGTTGACGCCAGTTTGGTTTCTTCTTATTTGTGGCCTACATTGATAAAGTTTCATTTGACTGTGGAAAATCAACATCCAAGATAGACTAAAATTTCTTTTCTGGAAAATCCTCAATAACATCATTCCCATGAGAACTCTTTTAAAAAGATTTCTTCCCCTAAACAATGAGGAAATCCATTGCCCGACTTGTAACACTAAGGAAGAAGCTCATAATCATCTCTTCCTAACCTGCATTTTCACAAGAATTCTATGGAGACATTCGGACTCCCCTTAACCTCTGAACATCTCTTGCTTTGCCAATAATTAGCCAATGGATGGAATGCATAATCAGTCCTTCAAGGAGCCTCAATATTCCAAGTAGAGATGAGCATCACTTTCAAATATTTGCCATTATTGCTATGGACAGTATTTAGTTCCTTCGAAATAAGATTGTACACAAGGCCTTTACACCCAACCTTGATAATTCTATCTCTACATCTCTAAGAATTTACAAAGAACACTGTGATGCTTGGGGCAGTAAACAAATTAATATAAGTCATACTTGGAGTGTGACGCCAAGAGATCACTACATTTTAACATTTGATGTGGCGGTAAGAAGCTCAGATAGCACAACAACAGCCATATGCAGATCAGAGGATGGCTCGCCAATATTTGTCATCACCAAATTTATCCAAAGTCTAAACCCAAATCAAGGAGAGGCTACAGCAATACTCATAGGAATAATGGAAGCAAAGGAAAAGAAAATTGAGAAGATTATGATTGCAGGTGATTCATTGGGAACAATACTAGCAGTGAATGAACCAGAAAACATTCTAAACTGGACTGTCCAGCCTTTAACTCGTGATATACATCAAGAATGCTTTGCAATCCTTCCAAAGCTGGCAAACCAGAAAATTCATCGAGACCTTAATCGATGGGCCCATTCTATTACGCAATAGGCAACTTTCAATAGCCTCTATGGAAATATACCCTTTTTTTCATTTCCTCCTTGGATGTTAAACTTCCATAGCGGTAAATATCCACTTATTCAGTAATATTTAACTATGCTGCCGATATAGGCTTAGATTTCTTTTATTATGAATGAAGTTTGCTTGTGAAAATAAAAATATATTTAAAAAAGAAAAAAGAAAAAAAAGACGAGCTAAAAGCATGGCAGCTGACATCCACCAAAAAATCCGTAATGTCACATTTGACCGCCGACTCAATTTGATAAGAGAAATTACAATGGAAACTCGCATTCCACATTCTCTTTTGGTAGGTCGTCCACATGACTAGGAATAAACTTGTTTACGTCCCAGACTCATTTGGCAGTAGTTCAGATATTACCCAAGCCACTAAGGCTCATGATCTCATTCCATCGACCCCAGGCAGTCAGTAATGTGAAGGCAGATGGATGTAGAGACGACGACGTGAAAAAGGGGTTTAGAGGCTTACTGGAAGAGGAGAGGTTGTGCGGCTGTTTCAGGTGGCTGGGTCGGCCATTTCTATGGTTGTTTCCGGCGAGTGGCTTGCTGCATGGAGAGATAACAGCATGCAACTTCTGTTCTTCCAGTCAAAAACACAGGACAACGTGCGAAGCCCAAGTCCGATACAATCACTCCATTCAGAGCACCACCTCCGTCAAAAGCACGCCGACGACATGGACAGCCACTGTAAGCCACCACCCAGCCACGTCAAGAGAAATATTAGAGGTTAGAAGAATAATTTAGGGTGAATACGATTGGGAAAAAAATTACAGAATATTGTGGCATTAATCTCGCATTAGTAGGCTTAAGATGCATTGTGCGGTTTCAGCAAAAAACCTATCGAACCTGCAAAACAAATGCCCGAAGAGGTGTAATGGTGGAAATCGAAAAGACAAACACGAACTGTAAAAGTACAGTTGTGAGAGTCGAACTGTTGGGAGCACCAGAGACTAATTTTCCTCTGGAAAAGGTTGGACTTACGGCGTCTTTGAGGGAAAGCAGCTTTGCTCGAGTTTGGTCACTATTGCTTCTTTGCTTCTCAATCGTTGCTTGCCATGACTTGACACAGAAGACGTCGGGAAGAAAGAGATGCAGAAGAGAGAGAGAGAGAGAAAAAAAAACGAAAATAAAAACAAAGAAAGGAGAAGATGTCAAAGCGCTACGTGTGAAGCGGGGTGGAGGACAATGAGGTGCTCACATGTGAAGTGGAATGCGATGTGGGCAGATTTTAGACCGACTTTGGCATTGGCTTCATCAAATCATCTTCAAAATTTGATGAATGTGGATAAAATTCACCTGCATTGGATTCGGTAAAAGCTTTTATCTCAAGTTTTGAGCTACAATATTTCATCATCTTCCTTCAAATTTGAAGGACTACTATTACATATTCATCCATATATTTTATTGTAGTTTTAATGTACAACGGATTTATTTTATTTCATTTCTCTCTCCTTTCCCTCCCCGCGTCTTTCTCCCCCCCTTTCTCTCTTTCTCTCGTTCCATCGATCGAGCACAAATTCTATCTCTTCTTCTCCTTCATGCAAAATCTGATCAAACCCATGGTTTCTCTCCTCAAATCAGGTGCACGCAATGTTCTTCTCCTTTTCCTTCCCCCTTTTTTGCTCACCCCCTTTCTCTATTTCTCTCCATAATGGTAGTTCCTTATCGATTTTTCCTCTTCTCTTTTTCTTCACGTTGAAGCAGAGTGACTTACTAGGTTGCTTCCTTTAGCACTTGGCGCGACCTTCTTCTACTTCAGGTTCGTCTCCTCTCCAAATCTCCTACAACCCTAGTTTGATGAATCTGTTATGCAACTGGTATATTTGATGATTTGTATCCCTAGTTTTTTTTTTTGTTGATTTTCTGACTTGTTTTTTATTTGTATGAATTTATTGTTGGTATATTTGATGATTTGCATCCCTAGTTTTTTTTGGTTAATTTTCTGACTTGTTTCTAATTTTATGGATTTATTGTTGGTATATTTGATGATTTGCATCCCTAGTTTTTTTTGGTTGATTTTGTGACTTGTTTCTGATTTGTATGAATTTATTGTTGGTATATTTGATGATTTGCAGACCTAGTTTATTTGATTGAGCAAACTATAATGATCATGCAGACTGTAAATATGAATATGAGACTGTAATGTATTTGTGAGATTAGATTAGATGTCTCTAAACACATGATGGTTCGTATTACATGCCTTGTTTCAGCACCTACACCATCTGAAATATCTGGTTCACTATCCTGTGATTTTTGTGACAATAAGAAATTGCAGCAAGCACAGCAGTCATATATTTAATCTCAAGACTATTTTATACCAACAGAAAATAACCAATAAATTCTCCAATGGTGTGCAGTGGCTTTGCAAACATCAAACTTTTTCATTACCACTTTGTTGGCATGTTGCTACTTGCAGCAGATTTTTAGAAGGAATAAAAGCAAATTGTATAATTGCAAAAATTGACAAGTAACTTTAAACACCAAAATATAAATGACTCTTATAGAAGCTTACTCTGTCCTCATCATATTCATGTGCTGATCTTGTTTGTGTGCTAAACTGAGTTCCTTTATGGATGACTTCCAATGCATATTGATGATCATGTTGAGTTACTTTGTGTATTATTATTTTGCATAGGACTGACTTTGGTTTTTTTTATTTTGTGATTTTTTTGCAGAATTTCTAAGGTGCACTCAGTCTTGCTTTCAGCTCAAGCAATCACACTGATTCTGGTATTGTATTTTTTGGACAAGTTGGTATAGTATTAATCCATCTGAAAACCAAATCATGTTTGTTTAGAACATTGAGTGGTCACTTTTTAGTAGGAGATTGTTATTCATGCAAATAAATGTTAAAGCTGGATTAGACCGATTAAACAAAAATGTTATAGTTGGTTTAGAAAATTAAGAGCCCAATCCAGTGGTGAACCCGCTATATCATTTAACTTTGTTCAGATAGCTTTGACAACACAGTTTTGGGTTTTATCTCTCCATCAGCTTTTTTTTTAATAGAGACAAAGGAGACCATGTTTTGTTTTATTTGATTTTTAAGATGCTGGAATCTGAATGGGATGTTAGAGATCTTCTATGAATACATTTTTCACAGCTGTAAACAGATATAATGATGATATAGGGATTAGTTCTGGCCCTCAGTTTCTGCATATGCTTCCTAAGGTGCTGGGAACAGAAATTGCGAACATTTGTTAGTTATTTCTGTGTGGAATTTATATAAATTGTTGAAAGTTTAGCATGGTAGTTTCTCAAAACAGAACTGTTGTCCTGGGAGTGAATGTGAACTGCAAGGGGAGGGCACCTACCTGCATATCGTTGATCTCTTTTTTGCATTATAATATCCCAGCAAATTGGTTATGTATAATTTGCTGGGATTGGAGGGGGAGAAAATTTTCTTTTAGTTTTGTAGATAGATTAGTAGCTGTGGTTGTGGTCCTAAGTAGCCTCTTAGGTTGATTTGAGATTTAAATTTGTGTTTATCTATCTGCTTTTTGTTTAGTCAAATTACTGCCCAAGCTCGAAAGGACTTTCTTGTCTTTGACCTTTTGATTCTATCCTTCAAGGGCACTCAAACCTAGTAAAAAGAATGGTTCACCACTGGATTGGGTTCTTCCCATGGGCATTTTGACCAAAAGTTCTTGAAGTCTTCCTACAAAAAACCACATATCATAACCGATGAAATCTCTTGCATGATTTTATAAAATTTCTAACTTAAATTCTCAAAAGTGTTATGTTTTTTATACTATTTTTGTGTCTTTGTTCTTTCTTTTTTTTTTTTCAATTACAGTCATCTATTTATTCTGAGTTGATAGGCCTTAAATACAATCTGTGTTCTATTTTTTTATACTATTTTTGTGTCTTTGTTCTATTTTTTAATACTATTTTTGTGTGTTTGTTCTGTTTTAAAATTAGTAGCAGTCTTATTCTTGTATCTATGGCAGAATTTTTGACATGTATTTGTGGCAGCAATTTTGTGAATTGATTTTATAAATAAAATCATACACAACCTGCTATATATGCTGATGTTAAAAGTTGAGTTGTACTGCATTGTTTATTGTGTTGCGTTGTATGTGCTGCTTTATCTGACAACTTAATAATTACAATTCTCCTAGGATGGACAATCTGTTGGAGGAGGACCCATTCTTCACCAGTCTCTTACAAAGTGGAGGAGAAGATCCTATTACCACTCCAATATTCACATAACATTCTAATATTGTGGTCGAAGCTATCCCCTTTCACAGTTAAAAGAGGCCACCAGCAAAAAAAGTTCAAAGAGGAGCTTCTTTCACTGTTGAGGAGAATAATGTACTTGTCTCTGGTTGGCTCAACATTAGTATTGATGTCATTCGGGGAACTGATCAAAAATCCACTCAAATGTGGGAGAGGATTTCTGATTTTTATCATGAATATAAAAAACCACATACTATGAACCGTTCAGTTGGGTCATTGATCAATCGTTAGTCTATGATCCAGAAATGCACAAATAAGTTTTGTACATATCTAGCACAAGTAGAGTCATTGCACCAAAGTGGTGCGACCGAACAAGATAAGGTATGTACCATTTTCTTTTAATAATGTGGGCTATTTATGTAAGAATTATTATTTGACAGTATTCCTTAAACTTTTTTCAGATTAAAAAGGCAAAAATATTGTACAAAGAGATGGAACAAGGGAACTTAACATTGGACCATTCTTGGAATCTTTTGAGACACCAACCCAAATGGCATCAACACATGAATTTGCTAAATACGAGGAGAAAGCCACACGACAAACGTCCTTCCAATGAGCGATAAAGTGAATTGATTTTGGACGATGTTGTGGAGGAGAATGTTGAAAGGCCTGCTGGAAAAAAAGCTGAAAAGGAAAACTTGAGGAAGCGGAAGGCCCAAGAATCATCTGATGCTGAGTTCAACATGACATTAGGAGCAATGACCGAGGATAGACGATTGTTCATGGTAGAGAGAAGAGAATGGCAGACGAAGGCAGATTGCGATAGAGGTGCACAACTGGAGCTTGACAAGAGAAAGTTCGAGGCTGAAATGATGAGCAAGGATCTTTCTGGTATGAATGTCATGCAGCAAGCCTACTTCCATAAAGTTCAGAAGAAAATTTTTGAAGAGTCCATGAGTAATTCAGATGGTACATCTGAATGAGCTGTGCATTTCCAGCTTCTAGTGGCTGCCTAGCCAGAAGACTTCCTTATAAAGCATGTGGCTGGGCAGCCACTATGAATGGAAATTTTTTTTTCATCTTATTGAATGGAAATCTTTGAAAAATCTGAATGGTAGTTTGTATATTGGCAATGTTTGTGGTTAAAAAATTTGTGAAGTAACCATAATTTTGGAAATGTTTGTGGTTAGAAAATTTGTTAAGTAGCTTGTATTTTAGAAGTGTTTGTGGTTAGAAATTTTGTGAAGTAGCTAGAATTTTGGAAGTGTTTGTGGGGTTGAAAATTTGTGAAGTAGCTTGTATTTTGGAAGTGTTTGTGGGCTATTTATTAAACTTGTATTTTGGATCTGTTTGTGAAAAGGAAAATCTAAATGGAAGTTGTTTATTGTGTCATTTATTGAGGCTGAATTAATGTCTTTGTTATTCACTAGATTTATGACTTGAGGCTGAATTTATTAACTTAAGAAGCTGGATTTGTCATTGTGCTATTAATTCCAGATGTTGGATTTATACAAGCTGAATTTATGGATTTATTTTGGTTGTTTCTCCATTCTGGCTTCCAAGAATTTGCAAATTGTATAATACATGGCCTTATTTATTTGTGTAATTTATTCATAGATGGAGTATTTTGAGATCAAAGAACTAGAGCAACGAGCATTTATTTTGGTTGTTTCTCCATTCTAGCTTCCAGGAACTTGCAAATTGTATAATACAAGGCCTTATTTATATGTGTAGTTTATTCACAGATGGAATATTTTGAGATCAAGGAACTAGAGCAACGAGCTCAATATAGATAAATATATATATATATCCATATAAGTTAATAAAAGGCAAAAATATATAGAAGCATATATATATATATATATAATTGAGTGTGTACGTATAGTTAGTTTAATTGCAAAATTTGAAAAAAAATTTATATTATTATTAAAAAAATAATATTATATTATTATTTTGATGAATCTAATAACTAATTTAATGTGAAATTATAAATAAGAAAATTTTAAATTTATGAAAAATTTATACTTTTTATCAAATTTTAAAGATAACTTTAATAAAACTAATGTGAATGCTGTAACGTGGTATGGTTGCCAAGTCAGGAAGCCAAAATCAACTTTTATATAATTCAATAGATTAGGTAGATTACAAAAAACAACTTAAAATTTCGAGAAGTCGCCACAACACATATGACGACGACTTTTCCACGCCATAACATTAGGGACCACATCTTTGTTACACGTGGCTGCACTCGATTGCCAAGACCGTTCCATCCTATTCCTTGCAATTCTATAGGACATCTCCAACCGCACGAGCATGATCCTAGCCGCCCAGCAAACGATTAAAATAATCAACGGAAGAAAACAAATGCGAGAACCTTCCAGTTTTCCCATAAATAACTCCTATATATCAGCTCGGCCTACTCTGCGCATTTGCTTGTGCTCTGCTCTGGCTATCGACATTTCAGTCCTTATCGTGATCGAAGGTCTGTATGTGTTTGATTCTGTTAGGCAATCTTTTTCAGTGCGATTTGTGATTCGATTGTACGTTACTTTTCCGATTTCCTTGCTATCTTGCTTCACTAGAAAATTCAGGAAAAGAAGAAAGATTCTATTGAAGAAGAATCTGTAAAACCTGGACGAAACTGAAGATGCAACGCTTGGTTACTAGCTGATTGGTTAAAGTAATAGCTTAAGATAATTTTTTAATACTCTGATATCTATGAAAGCAGAACTAAGAATCATCTGGATTCTACTGCTTTCCTCTGTTCCCTTTTCTGAGCATCCAAATGGAGGGATGAAACTGAAACTGATTCTCTTGATAATTGTTTTGTTTGATGTGGACTTGTTTGTTTCTTGGTAGTCTGATCGACGTGATTTTTTTACTTCTTTTGGTTCGGATATAAAGAAAAATCGTAGCCATGGGGAAGAATTACCCGACTGTGAGCGAGGAATACCGGAAGGCAGTCGACAAATGCAAGAAGAAGCTTAGAGGACTTATCGCCGAGAAACATCGTGCTCCTATCATGCTCCGATTGGCGTAAGTCTCCCACTTCGGGCTAGGTTCGTATGTCTATACATAAATATATTTTACCATACTTTTATAATACGTACGTGTATACGAAGGATCAAGAGGATGGAGAAGTAGAACATTGGAAAAGTAAGGAGGAGAAAAAAAGGTAGGCGAAAGAAAGCTATGTGCTCTTGGTATACAAGAATAACCGAGAAAATCAAATGAAAAATGGAAGGAAAAAAAAAGTGTTTGGTAGAGAAGAAAGTCGGGAAATGACGAAGTGGAATTCTCACCACCTAGTATCATTGTTCATTCTTCTACCAGCTTTCTGTCCCCGATCAATATTTTCTTCTCTGAGGAGCGTTTTCAGCATTATTTTGGCTGCAGATGGCATTCGGCCGGTACCTTCGATGTTGGGACGAAGACAGGAGGGCCTTTTGGGACGATAAGACACCCGGATGAGCTTGCCCATGAAGCAAACAACGGTCTCGATATTGCCGTAAGGCTTTTGGAGCCGATCAAGGAGCAGTTCCCCATTTTGTCTTACGCAGACTTGTACCAGGTACTTGTTTAATCAATTCGAATACTGGATATATGTTACCGTACGATCAAAATACAGAGTACAATTTTTGTTTTTGTTTTTGGTTTTAACTCTGAAATGTGTTCACTTATTGAAGTTGGCTGGAGTTGTTGCTGTTGAAGTTACGGGAGGGCCCGAGATTCCTTTCCATCCCGGGAGACCGGTTAGTGAATCACCATATTGTCAACGCTTTCCATTTGTTGGCCTGTTTGAAAATTTTTTTGAGTTCATGTTCTACATGATGAAATATAGCAAACAAGGACATCTGAATTAATTGTCTAGGACTCAATTTGGTACTAACCTCAGATCAGAACGTATTAATCTTTTGCTTTGTGCTACTAGTCAAACTAGGGTAATCACCTTATCAGCACATTGATGGCGATTGGTGGCATCATATATTAGCCGCTGACTAATCAGATGTGGAGTTGGGTGCTTTGTGACTTTCTTGGAAATACTGATGAAGCCTAGTAAGAATATTCAGGAAGGCCGGCTAATAAATGGTTGTGGAAGTGAATGGGGGAGTGTGTGTATAGATGGAAATTGGGGCAATCTATGACACATTTGATTGGGTGAAGATAGGAAATTGCACTTGAGGACACTTATGGAGTAAAGTGACAAATATTGTTGCAAAAACCCGTGCCATTTAGGGGATTATTTTTTAGTTGAGTAATGTCTCAATCCAAGGAAGGAGCAGAGTGGAGTTTATAACATCTACTTTGAGAGGATAATATACAGTGATCAGATTGGGTTAAGGCAGTACATACCTTTGAATAAATTGCATTAGGTTTCAGCTTTTGCTGACTTTTCATATCTTGGTCAATCATTGCGAATCTTGAACCTCGTCTTCACTCTAGAGCTGAATCTTTTCATTGTATTCTTCGCCTTGAGATTAGTCAATTGTAGCATATTGACTGCTAGGATTTGTCAAAGAAAGTATTTGAATAAAGGATCGTGGAGTTGAAAAAAATTGCTACCATGGATTTGGATCAATTATAATTGTTCATTGGGGATCCCCTATTAAAACAGACAAGGATTCTCTCCACCACACTTGAAATGGATTTATCCATTCAGTGTAAAACAATTGGAATTTTGGTTGCCTTTCCAAAACATGGAGTCTCCATTTCAAGGAACATGGAGAGTATCTTATTCTATTAAAATCCGGCTCGGTTGGCAAATAGTGCCTTCCACATTTATTGCTCTTGCTTGAATAAAGTATGCTAATTATTGCTAAGGCTCAATTTGGATGGGGCCAGTCTTCTCATCATCTGCCTTGTTATTAGTTCCACACTCATCTAGTTTCTTAAGTAGCTTTAAGTTTGGCTTGGAATGAGCCCTCCTATGTTTGCTTTTTCCTATTAATGCTTCATCCAATTCAGCAGATCTCTAGTTACTTTTTCCCTAGGAGGGTTGCATACCAAGAACAGGGCATGAACGTGCAAATTCTGGATTTTTATTGTTTTGAAATCAATTCCACGTACTTCAATATATGATTATCTGTAGTTGAGTGAGCGTAGTTATCACCATATAGTTTAAGGGATGTTCTAGACTCCCCAAAATATATTATTTGAGTATGATACGTTAGCCCTGCAATTGATAAATTTTAATCTCGCAGGACAAAACTGAATCACCCCCGGAAGGTCGTTTACCTGATGCTACTAAAGGTCAGTTGATTTCTTTAAAATCAAACAATAGTTAGATGATTTCAGGTATCTAGTTACTCAAACTTCCCTAATTTTCTTTGTAACTCAAGGTTCGGATCATCTGAGGGATATCTTTGGTCACATGGGTCTCACTGATAAAGATATAGCTGCTTTATCTGGTGGTCACACCTTGGTATTTTCACCGATATGAAATTCTTTTACTGCCTCATTCCATAAGATGTTCCTTAGTTTCATGATAATGGGATATTTGACTGGTATAGAGTATAAGAAATTTCTGTAATGGTGTGACGTGCTAGATGCTTTTGCAATCATTTTGCAGGGAAGATGTCACAAGGAGCGCTCTGGATTTGAGGGACCCTGGACTACCAACCCTCTAATTTTTGATAACTCCTACTTCAAGTAAGACCTATATAATTTGTTTCTGGAGTTGATGGTACTCAGGTCGATAGTATACAATGTTTTCTTGCGAAGTTGATTGTATGCAATGTTTTCTTGTGTAATCATATTATCAAGTGGTTTTCTTATGCCAATGCTACCATTTTAAGTATTAAAAAATTCTGGGGTTCAACCCAGGAAGCAACCAACTTATTGATGTGTGTTTGATTATTTAATTAGGGAGCTGCTAAGTGGAGAGAAAGAAGGTCTGCTCCAGTTGCCATCAGATAAGGCTCTTTTGGAGGACCCGGTCTTCCATCCTCTTGTTGAAAAATATGCTGCTGTGAGCATCTAATTCTGTCCATTTATTAAAAACTAAGTAATTAGTTATTTGGTAAACCGTTTTCCACACTTTATTAACAATTATCTACTTTTACTTCAGGATGGGGATGCCTTCTTTGCAGATTATGCAGAAGCTCATTTGAAGCTCTCAGAGCTTGGGTGAGTGAGAAACATGTCTTCATGATTTTTTTTTTTTTTTTTTCCCTTCAACTGCCTAATGCATGGTTAAAAATTTCCTTAAACTTATATTTCTTGATCTTACAATCGACTCTTCTGTCACTTGTTTAGATTCGCTGATGCTGAATAAATGATTTTAGAGAAGCGAAACGTGGCTGTTGTCAGGTGCCTGGTCTAGAGGACTAGACAAACTAAATGGTTGGAGTTTGTGTGCTTTGGTTTCTGGCTATGGTATTGTATTTTCTTTCGGTGTACCGTCTGTAATATTATTGCTTCACAAAAAGCAGCTATCGATTGTGTTTGGTGTTTGTATCGGTTTATATACCTTCTTTGTATGTAACCATTATGAGTCACTCTCCTATCTATGTGATTGCTTCTTGACTGGCCAACAGAATATAAATAGTGAAGCTTCTCCTCGGGTTTGATCCCGCTCTCCCCCCATCCCTCCCTCCCTCCCGATTAAAGTTATGATTCTTCTAGTTTTAATTTATAAAGGGAAGGGTTATTGAACTTTTCCAATTATATGAACCTGCTGCAGGTAAGGGAGACTAGTGACAGGAAAATTTGGTCATACTGATGGGTTGAGATGATCTCCTGACATGGTTGTGAATTGGATTGTTTAGATATTGAGATTGAAATTGAATCCAGGTTGAGTTAGTTTGGACCTATGGCTCAGACCCAGAGCTCACTGTCATTTCCAGAAAAACACCATCCACAAGGATTGGAGCAAATCTTGATGGTACAGACTCTAGAAAAAGTATAAGAATCATTTGAGCTGTTGCTAGAAAAAATATATCAGAGTACACAACGGAAGTAATGTTATCTCATAAATTGTAGATATAGTGCGATTGTTTCATGGATTTTTTTTTGTCGTTGTCGTACATCCGAAATCATCTCATCGATAGTGGAGTAGGCTATGCGTTAAGATGAATAAAATTTACAAATTTCACAGTCTAAATGTTAAGACTAGAGAGAGTTTCACTTTGTACATTTAAAGTTTTTTGCTTTTTCCCTCGCCTGCCCGCAGGGGGAGGGGCGCGAGGGGTTGTTATGTATATAGCTCCTTCAACTGTAATAGCATCAAGGCCCATTAAGTGGCTTAATAGCCATATTCCCTATCCAAGAGAAGGTGAATGCACAAAAGGCGCCCCTTTACTATATCTTTTACTCTCACATAGTGGGCAAGACTTTAAATCTATATCTCTTAATATGTTCTCAATCTTGTTCATACTGATAGATAGGTTGTGCGACCATTGAGCATATCTGTAAAAGAAAAATGGGAGCATTATACTAAATCTCTATGAGAGACGACCAGCATAGCAACATCTGGAAAAAGTGACTCGTTATATCCCGACTCATTTAGTCTAGGCCTGCAACCCGATCCTGCACAGCTGGGTTTGAGGCCGACCCGACTCGCATAAACCCATTTATGGCGCCAAATCGATATGACCTGATTCGATCAAAATAAACTCGGATCGAACCGTATGACCCAACCTTTGAAAAACAAAATCTACTTTCTATTTGATTTACAATCTACCTATCGAAACTAGTAACAAAATACGACTGATCTGAGACGACAAGGGCAGAAATCACCAAAAATCAAATAAACATTCATCCATGGCCAGAAATCACCACAAATCAAATAAACATTCATCCATCACCAGAAATCACCAAGAATAAACTAACATTCATCCTCAATCTTAAGAGAAGATCCCAAAAATCAAAAACTGAAAAGGGTAGAAATCGGCTTTTTTATGAACTTGATGCAGTCGGCATGGCTTCTCAAAACGAAAAGGGCAAAAAGTTTCAAAACGAAACTCATCCTCTGCTCCTTCATGACCCATCAAAACAAAATCGATCCATCACTCCCTCTCCACCACGCTGCCGCCACCACCACCACAAGATGCCATCATGAAACTCATTCTCTGCTCCTTCAAGACCCAGGTGGGAAAGCCAGCCAAATAACTTGAAAACTTTTTCAGCTGATCTCGAATGAGCCGAGCATTTCAGTTTGTTTCGGCGGACCAATTAGCAACCAAGACACTAGTCTTTCAGCCGAAATTGATATGGGATTTGAAGGCAATGAGGGTAGTAATAGAGAACCCAAGAGTGGGAGAATCCATGGCCTTCGCTCACTCATCTTCCTCCTTCGACCTCGTCATTGACACCGTCGCCCACATGTGCGACTACAAGGCAGTGTGGGATCTCGTGGCCTGGATGCACAATCGCCACCTCACCCATGGTTGTCTTGGAGGCTAGGGTTTGAACTGAAATAGGAAGTTTAAACTTGGTAGTCGGTCGGTTTAACACAAAAAGATAAACCGTTATACACAAGCGGATTGGTGAACCGATCATTACTAACCCGTCATTATCCGGGTCGGGTCGGGTCATTCGGGTCATTCGGGGTGCCGGGTCATCTGCGCAGGCCTAATTTAGTCACTTCAGATTAAGCATTTCTAATCCCTCTCGAGTCCAACTAACTCAAAAGCAATGTTCAATCTCCATAAAACAAGATGTACTTACATTTATGTCGCAACTCCAAAGAAGCAACACAACTTGCCAATAATGAGTACAAACACAATATTAATGTGTTACTAAATAGTCTTTTATTTGCCCTCATGTCATTTTGTCACAATCCAGTTGCTTTCTTAGCAATGTCTATTTAAACTGGATCACTCATGGTCATAAACAACATGAAGTAGCAAACACTAAAATAGCAATTTCGTGACATAGTCAAAGGTCTCCTAAGAGTATAAATAAATTAAGATCATCAATTATGACCTACAGGACTCACATGGTGAGGAAGTAGGAATCCATTTACTCACCTCTATTGTTAGCCTAATTAAGACATCATATATATTTGTGTCAACCATCTCTATATGCTATATAAGCATCAAGCGACACATTGTCTCATCTTCACTCACTATCTAAGAGTCAGAGGCGATCACTCATGTGAATAAACCAATGTTAGCTTGTCGACATACCTTTTTCACCATAACTTCCAAATATATGATGAATGTGTGTGCTCACTAAATGCTCCCAGTCATGCCAGATGATGATAGAACACATTATTATCATATGCACAGTGAGCAATACTATAAAAGAGAGAAATCACATGATCAACTACAAATAATTAAACCACAAGCCTCAAGTGGTGTTTAAGGACATTTCTTTCTATGTGCATTTTCATGTGCTAGAACTTTTCAAAACATGCACCTACTAATAGACTCTGCTTTTATATATAAAAAGTCTTTGCACAACCATGCAGTCAACGACTCATCGTAAATATCTTTTAGGGTCAAACTCACAACATAAACCATAGATTCTAGTCAGAAAATCCAACTACAACTTTTACGAATCCACAAGATGACCATAAATATCATTCAACAAACTTAATTTGCAAGATAATCAAACTTAATTTGTACTCAACAACAGGATGTGAGATAATTAGACTTTATTTTTCATTAAGGATAAAACAATTAGGGCCTTTGCCCCCAAGGACAATTATAATAGTCTAGTCATTACTTTTGACCATTTGTCCAAATTGCATTACAGACTCACTTAATCAAGTAAGTCATATTTACACCCTAACAAAATCTTAACCTCTAACTCCCATGAGCAAATCATTATGGAAGCATCAAATAGTATAGGTGAAAATAGATTCTTTTGTATTTATCATCTCATTAATTGTCTATAGATTTTAAACAAGAGCTCTTAAAAACTATTTTCTTATACACAGTCTCACAAGACATGAAGTCTAAGTTACATTTCACAAACTCATGTCCACTATCTTGTAGTATGCAAAACCACTTATTAGGTGACAATTAATTATCTAAGACAATAAAATCTTCATCAGCAGTAACTCTCTTAAGAAGACACTTTTCTATAACTATCAATAGTGTTCAAAGAACCCAATTTATTTAATAGATTATTAATAATTGATTGAGCTGAGTTATTGCATTTTTAATGCTTTTTGAACCAATATATCTTAATTCTTTCATTACTTTATCATTGTTTTTATATGAAAAAATGAATGAATCCAAGTTGTGATTTTAATTGATTAAAAGCATGAATTTTTGCTTAAATTTTACCAACTGTTGATTACTATCGATTATGGTACATATCGCTCGAGCGGCGGCTTCTGGCCGCTCGAGCGAAGTCAGACAGATTCAAACGCTCGACTGCCGCTCGACAGTGAGCTCAAGCGGGTGTGCGGGAAAGGAGATCACTCGAGCGAAGACTTTTGGCCGCTCGAGCGAATTCAGGCAGAGTTGAACGCACGATGTTCGCTCGACACTCTGCTCGAGCGAATTTAGGTAGAGTCGAACGCTCGATATTCGCTCGACACTCCGCTCGAGCGAATATCGTATTTTACAGATTAGGGTTTATTCCGCCGTCAGAGTATATAAATAATTTTTTACATCTTATGGCCGACCCTTGGCCTTGGAAAACTCTGGTTTTGATTAGAGAAACACTTAGAATTTATTTTTCCATTGATTTTCATTCAGATTCGGAGAGAATGATTCATACAATCAATCATTCACGCAGCTACACAATTTCCACTGGATCATTCACTCACACTGCAGCAGATTGAAGAACTCCTTGAGGGGTCTAATTGCTACTGCAGCTCAGCCTCCTCCACCACTTCGAATCTTCATCTCCATTCAATTGGCTTGATCTTTTTAATTCCCTAATTGCTATTTCATTTCAATTTTAAGTTTCTGAATTATTTTGGAGATTTTTGATTTAGACGTTTGAGTAATTTAATTGTTATTCATTTAGTTCATGTTATTTATTTTTCTCGTTTCGTTAAGCTTTAATTTTAGTAGTGATTACAATTACTGTGGTTTAATTTGAGAATTTGTGATTTGAATACAATGATGAACCCTAGAACATTGATTTTGGGGCTTTTCAATTTTCAATGCATGTTTTGTCAATTACTTTCTATTCTAGTTTAATTCTTAATTTAGTCTTATTAATTTCTGAGTTTAATCTATTAGTCCTTTACTTTTCAACCCGACAATCAAAATCTAAAAACATGAATCTAGTCCATGACTAGTACCCTCTTCCATCCATTGCACATACCATCATTTTATTTTCTCTTTGTGAAGTTTTTCACATTTTTCAACGAGTTTGATTTTTAAGTAACTTTCCCTGAGGAGACGATTTAGGAATTTATTCCTAATTATTACACGACATCCTCCTGCACTTGGGATAGCATTAGTGCTACTCATTTTTGAGTGAGTCAATAATGACTAGGTATATTGTGTATCTTTAAATAGATGATTTGTTTAGGCCACATGAAAATAATACCAGCAATATTCATTTGATTTTTGTGCCAAAACACGACAAACAACAATCATGCGCCCACAGTATTTTATTCTTAAGCATTACAAAAGCTAACTATCTAATTCTCCTATGAGAATCAACTATTTGACTCTTTCAAGAAAATTTCCAATAAATGTACAATTAATGATTATCTAAATGTAACTCAATTAGTGCCAAGAGATGGAACTATACTTCTATCAATTCCACTTTTCATCTGTCAATCAGATCAACAACCCCAGGTTGGATCAACTATGTTGAGATTCTTACTATGTGAATTCAATACATTTAGCAGAGCCATATTAAAAATATTATTTTCTAGTCTCTCTGTGATGAGAGAATACTGATATATTGCAATTATGCTATTTATGAGAATCTTATATTTTAGTGAGTTTTGGGAGTCACTATCACTAGTGATATACCCTCATTCAAATGTATACTCTCACTAATTGATAAATTACTCCCATTATTTTCGACAATCTTTTATAAAAAAATTTTGAAAATATTAATATTAAGATAATGTGGAATGAAACGTTCTTTCCAAAAAATAAGTGCTACAAAAATCCACAATACTCTCCTCTCGTCAAAATTATGAATAATTTTCTTGACTTAATAAAAAATATTCAAACTTAGATCCTCCATATTCTCATCCTAATTGAATTCACGTTTGCACAAAATAATCATTCAGCCATACTAAAAAGTGAATGAATTTTATCTAAGGACGATATGTTAGAATTAAGGCTGCAACCCTATTTTATGTCAACCCAATTGTGATGTAACAACTGCTTTACGACATAATTCACATATAACATCGTTTTTAGCAAGTCATAATATTGCAAGATAATTGCTCTTATCATATATCTCATACAATTTCGATTTAAAAAATATTTTATCTAAAATATATATTTTTCCTTCTAATTAAAGAAAATTTGGAATTGCTTCCATATGATGATACAATTTTTTATTATTTTTTATCCTTAGTGTGCATGTATAAAAACTTTAACATAGAAAATGCTCATATTGTTTTTTCTCACTAACTCTGCTAAGTAAAGGAGAAGGATCTCATTAGTAGGAAAACATTCAATTTCTCAAGCTTAACAACCTTCATCATATGCCTCCATAGCACATTTTAATATACCATCTCTCCACCCGAGAAATAATAGCACTGAGTCAATGAGTGACCATCTAACTTTTAAACCTCTAGGAATTCTCACTAACACTATTGTACTTATTGAGTCTTAAATCAAATTAGGTATAGACGTTGCCAATCTTGCCTTAAAAGTGTAAAAAGTATCGCCTTGTGCAATAAATGCAATCTACAACGTTTTAGCAACTAACTAGTGATATCTCTATTTCTAGCTTACTCAATATTTTTCATATTCTCCAATCCACTATAGGAGAAAAAAACTTTGCAAGAAATTATCTTAGCATAAAACTTATCTTCATCAATGCAATCACAAGTAAGATTTTTAGGCTTAAGCCATACCTAATTATTCAAATTTTTGCAGTAGTTACCATGCAAACTTCCAAGATGCTTGGTATTACATTACTCTCAGAGGGTGCTCCTAAGTTCATATATCTGCAAGAATCTATTTGTTCTCGCTAGAGAGAGAAAACTTGAGTAAGACTACCAGTGCTAATACCAAAGATAGGTGCACTAATAAAACTATTAAAATAAATGTGTCAATCAAGAATGTTATCAACACTCTTACACATTCATATTTTAATGTCCTTGCTTGCTAGACATACTAGCAAGTTTTAGATCTAATTTGGATGTTGACTTGAGTTGATATGAGTTGAGTTCTTTATGAATAGTAATGGGTTGAGATTGTGGAATGAGTTTTGTGTGGTCCGCTTAAAATGAGTTTAGATATATTTGGAAGTTAAGATGAGTTTAGATGAATTTGTAGGAAGTCAAAAAAGGATGTGGGTATCTCATGTAAAGAGGCTTTGAGTTGAAAAATACTATGGATCCCACGCGTAAAAAGGTTTTGAGTTAAGATGAATTTACTTATTTAATAGTTGGATGTTTGGATCTTAGACTCAACTTAAAATTAGACTAAACTGATCTTAGTTCAGTCCAAGTTTCAAACAGAACCTTAGAGAGTATGTGCTTATGTGTGAGTTAATTTAACTTACTTCAAAGTTATAATGTCCTACCTCAAATATAGGTGCAATGAATTTTTGCGTTACAAAAACAACGCACAACTTCTGTTATTACCCAGAGGATTCTCCAAGGAAAAATAGTTAGTTAGCTTATCTGATAGATGATCCCTTCAACTTCTATGAAAATTGTATTGCATGCATCCCACGCGCGTTTTCAATTTTACTTTAGACATTTTAGAAGTTTTTGCAATAATAATGTTTAAAGATTATCTGAGAATCATAATAATCTTCATTCGTTTCCAACTATTGCTCATGGAAGAGATTAATGCGACAATTAAGTTTCATACATAATCTTTAAGGTTTGTTCTTGGTTATCTCAAAGTTACTAACCTTTGCACATTTACTTGCACACACATTTAAGAAATTTGATGCATCAATCTAAGTTAGAACAAAAAATAATTAACACGCGTTACAAGATCAAAGAATTCGCAAAGCTTCCTAGTCATCTTTTGTGCTACAATGAATAATTATTAATTTCTAACTTAATTTTCGCTCAAATTCATATCGTACAGGAAATTAATTCTAAATTAATCTCAATTATACTCCCACTAGGATAAGAAATCCACCGAGTTAGCCCCATACAAAAAATAATTTCTTCCTAAATCAAAAAAACCCATTTTGAGCAAATAAAAAACATGGATAGTACATATTCAGGCTACTTAATCCTCCATTTTGTTACATTTAAGAAACTTTGAAAACTAATTCCTTAAATTAGTCTAACAAACTCTAGTAATAAAATAAGCTCAAAGTATGGCATGTAAACGCAATACATGTACAAAATTCATCACATTTCATCCTAAACAATTATTCACAAAAATAATAATATAGGCAATTTATTACATAAAATAAAACAGTTCCATTGTGGAGCAGTCTAGCTGGTAAACCTAGAATAGCAGCCCATCATTCACAAGGCAACACGTAGGCAAAAACACACTAAAGTAGTTAGACCTCATCGCACACAATCACCTATTCTCCATCACAAAATCATGTTTTAAAAAAGGACTCCCGGTTTTATTCTCCACCTTCAAACGCCGACACTCCAACGTCTCTTTGCACCGCCATTAAGACCGCTGCCCAAGACGAAGCTCAGTTCCACTGCCACCACCAAGACCTCCACCCAAGAGGAAGCTTAGTTTAGATGACCTGACCCACATGGATTGAGTATCTCACCCACACATTTGGATCGCGGCACAGTTGGCCACACATATTTGGCACCACCCGGCCGGCAACTTACAATTTTTCATGGCTGAGAAAGGTGACCTTGGTGTTGCTGAGGTAATTTTTACCATTCCCAGTACTCAATCAGCATGCTATATATTACCCTACATATGTTTTGATGGGCCCCAAGGCGGACCAAGTCTTAAGGATCAACTACAAGATCAAGAACTAAGAAGATCAAGGAAGCAATGCAAGGATTGGTGCAATCCACTCTAGATGAAGTTAGCAAGAGCCCAACACTCAAGATGGGCTTAAAGGAAAGAGAACCAATTTTGATTAATTTTATACAAACTATGGAAGAGAGCAACAAAAAAACATGACTTGAAGGCTTTCAACTTAGTAATTCATTTAAATGACTTATTTTATTACTTTAGAATAATTGAGTTTATTATGAAAATGACTTAAGGGCATGTTGAAAAATGTTGAACTAGGGTTTTAAGGAGTTACTATAGCGTGGTACTATTCACGACACTATAGCACCATACTGTTCACTTAAGGGTATTTTTGGAAATGGGCTTTATTTTTTGCCTAGGATTACTTTTGTTGGGAAGTATTTAAATATCTTGTGGCAACCCACTTCACGGCAGACAATATATGAAAATTTTATGAAAATTGATGAATTTTATCCATTGTGAGTTGAGTTTATCTCCTCTTATTTTTGATTGAACGTTTGAACTTTTCAAAAGTAAATCACAACCTTTGTGGCGTTCCTCCTTGTAATATGGGTTCTTGAGACGAGTTCTTTAACGGGTCTAGATTTTAATATAATCTAGGGTCTTGAAATGAGTTCTCAACGGGTTTAGATTCTTCCATCTATTGGCTTGATTTTGACTTTCTTGAGTAAGTTTTCAAATTAATTGTGGGTTCAAGGGATTCCATTCCCGCCAGTTCACATCATGTTTGATTAAATTTCAATGAGAATATGAATATATTTTTTAATGTCCTATTGGCATGTAAACTCAAAGCATTCACGCACAATATTTCCTGATTATATATAGAGCCCTAGCTATCTTCTTGCTTGAAATACATTAGCTATCCTTAGAGGAGTTATTTGCTCATTGAATTTTGAAATGTATGCACCATTTGGTTTCTTGAGAAAGTGATATTCTACATACCCGTTTATGTTCAAGGCATCAAAGTAACATCTAGAACCTTGTAGGCTACATAAACTTATTTCAAGTTAAAGTCCTATAGTATTTATTACATTAGGACATATTATAGCCTTGGGCTTGGATGTTTTCATAGTTATTGTCTAAATTATAAGATTTAGAGCAGAAGAAGATCGTAGACATAAAAACTGGTTTTGTAATATTTATTCATGAGCATTTAATTATATTACTAGAAAAATTGAGACATTTTTTATGCATCTCTCTTTTCCTAGAGTTTGGATAAAATGCAGGGAAACATTATAACGAATAACTGGACAAAGTTTGACTTAGATACGTTAAGAGATTAGTCTTCTAGGAGGTAAAAGTCTATATAACTGGACAATGTTTATAATCTCATGATAATGCTCAAAAAGAGGCATTCAATTTTTTTTCAAGTGTATCTTGGAGTTGCACTGAAAAGAGTTCTATACTTGTAATTAAATGTTAAAATTCAAAGGAGTTCAATATAGTTAATGTGGTTGTTTTGAATAACTACTAAATTTATATTGTGGTGGTTTTGTATTGAAGGAACAAATTTATTGAGTTAATAGTGATAAACTTGAGGTTAAAAGTGTTTACATTCCAAATGATATGAATGTTGATAATGGAGTGAATATTGAAGTTGAAGTGAATATGGATGGAGGAGTCTCTTCGAGTAGTGGTAGTTTGAAGCCATACATTGATATGGTATTTGACGATGTGGAAGACGCCCAAACATTTTACAATGCATATGCAAGACGAAAAGTTTTGCAATTTGGACGAATCATGCTCAGTTGTCGAAAAATGATAAAATTTTTTGTACAGTAAACTATGTTTGCCCAAGGGCAGGATTTTGGCAGGTTAGTAGGAAATAAAAAGATCGAACACTCTCTAAACCTGTCGAGACAAAAATTGGATGTAAAGTAATAATGGAAATAAAAAAAAAAAAAGGTAAAAAGTGGATAGTCAACAAGTTTGTAGTTGGACATAATTATATTCTACTTACACCGAAAAGTACTAGCTTGCTTCGTGAACATAGGGGAGTTACTAAAGTAAAAAAAATAAAATTGATTATGACATTGAATGAGTTCAGTGTACTAATGAGAAAAATTATGTTGGTGTTGAGTAAAGAATCATATTGTGACTTTAATGTTAATTGTATTGGCAAGAATGTTGAAAATTACTTAGGAATCAAAAGGAGAAAATTATTTGAAGAGGGAGATGTACAAAGGTTATATTCCTACTTTATTGATCGGCAACTCAAAGTACTTGTGTTTGTGTATTCGATGCAAATTGATAAGGATGAGTGTATGGAAAGTTGTTTTTGGGCTTATGCACGATCAAGAGTTGCATACCAATATTTTGGAGATGTTGTTACATTTGATACCATTTACTTGACCAATATTTATAAGATGACATTTGTGCCCTTTTTTGGAGTTCATCATCATCATCAGACCAATGTTTGGTTATACTTTGTTAGTTAATGAAACGGCCGAATCATATACATGGTTATTGAGGACATGGCAAGAGACTATGCTTGGGCGTACCCCTTCTACTATAATTACCGATGATGACAAGGCAATGGTTAAGGCCATTGCATAGGTACTTCCAAATATAACTCATAGGTTGTACTTGTGGCACATTTTACAAAAATTTTCCAAACATTTGGCCCATGTATATAATAAATTTCCAAATTTTCATAAAGAATTTCGTCGTTGCATCCATGAGATAATTACAACTGAAGAGTTTGAGCAAAAATAGGTTTTGATAGTAGTGTAGTATGAGCTAGGAGAAAATACTTGTTGCAAAATCTTTATAGCCGACGGGATAAGTGGATACCAACTTACTTGCATTTGACATTCTGTGCCGGTATGTTAACAACTCAAATGAGTGAAAGCATGAAAATGATGTCAGAACTAAATCTACGTGGGCAATATTGAATACACCTCTTAAAATTGAAGAGGAGGCAGCAATGGTTATAAAAGAAACTCTTTCACGATTATCCAAGATGAAACATTCAATAGTCTACGATATCAAACAAAAAAATTGTCCAAAGAGGGTGAGACCAAGACATATAGAGTGACAGCTTATCGTAAAGAAACACCTCTTTACCATATGACATTGGATGGTGATGAAGGGCATGCAATATGTACATGCCATATGTGGGAGTTTGTGGAGATTCTTTGTAGGCATATCTTGTGTGTGTTTTGCAAGAAAGCGAAGTTAGATAGATTGTCACAGTATTATATTCTAGATAGATAGACTATGAATGCTAATAGTCAACCTATTCCCAACATACTACGTTATGAAGGGCAAGTTTGGCAAGGACAAGATGAGCCTATAATGAGTAAAATTAAGTCAATGATACAACTTTATAAAATTGTTGAACTTACATCACAATCAACAGAAAATACAATCACTTTACACTTGTATTGGAGAAAGTTCACAAAGAGTTGCTTGCAATGGAAGATCATGTAAAATGTTAAAAAAGAGAGAAGGGAACCAATAATGATCAAATTTTAAGAATTCAAGTTGTATCGTACTTTCATAAAAGATGCAAAACTCTCCACAGGTGCCCACGAAAAGACGCCCAAAATCTTTGAGAGCAAAGAATCCAAAAGAGAGTCAACCAAACAAGAAAGGACGTTGTACCATTTGAAAAAATGAGAAACATGCTAGAAACAACTGTCTTTTAGTAAGGTATTGTATATTTGAATACTTTTTATTTATTTGTTTTAATGAAAGTTTTACTTTTTTTATTGTATTTGTTGTTGTTTGTGTAGGGATATTGAGCATACATATGAGGTAGAGCGCACTAAATTGGATGACTAATTGAGCGACTAATGGAGCTTTGCTTAAGTCATTGTTTTAAAATTTGAACTTATTTTTAGAGTGTAAGTCAATGTCTAAATCAGTTTGAACTTATGTCTTTGGCACCAATTTTATGTACTTATGTAGTTCATTTTATAAGTTAGTGTGCTTATGTCTTTGGCACCAATGTTATGTCGTTCTGTAATTCAGTTTGACATTAAACTTGGTTATAGCTTATAAATTGAGGCTTTGTTGGTCAGAAAAGATATTATAAACATGTTTGTTTTTATACAAAAATATTGTAAAGTTAACATAAACAAGAGCACTGACAAATAAATATGATTTCTATTTAAAATCATTTGTCCAAAGCTCTCATTTTAATGAGAGCACTGCTCGACATACACTAATATTTTTTGGATACATAAAAATTAAAGGAAAAATTGCGAGAAACAACAACCACGATGTCAACTACACTTTCAAGGTTCCTTTCTACTTCTTTTACATCGCTTTATATTTGGTTTGTTCGATCAACTGATGTTCATGACAAAACCTCTCATTCATTCGTTGAGCTAACTTCAACATCATCTTGCAGTATGAGTTTTGTTCAATTTCAAGATCAATCCATTCAAAACAATCACATTGTTTATTGATCTTATAGTTTATGCATTTGTAAAATCTTTTGCCAAAACTATTATCTCATCTAGAGGTTCGGCGTGCTGATGGAACGCCACAGTATCAAAGTGGCTTGTCCAAACTTGTTTTCTCTTTCCCTCTTGATGTCCACGCACTTGAACAGGAATGAGAATCCGAACTTGTCATTTGCTAGAAAATATAGAAGAAAGTAAGCATATATGGGACAAAAACAAAAAATTTGAACCTAGACAATTAGCTACCTCATCTTTCTATATCCTTAAATATCATTATAGTCTTAATTAAATCATAAGCAATTTAGATAAGAAATTTGGAAGATCTCTTAATCTCAGTGTTAGTCAAGGGGTGGAGACAATTTAGTCCAGGTGATAGAGTAGATAAGTTGATTTGGTGTATGTATTGTGGGGATGACCAGATACTAATTTGTCAAGAATAGGTCAAGGACTTGTCCAAATCAGAAAATTGATTTGAAAACTGATTAAATCATTATAACCTTGATTGCATTTATCTGAACTACACACCACACACACACACACACACACACACACTCTCTCTCTCTCTCTCTCTCTCTCTCCCTCTCTAATCTCAAACAGTAACTAACCTTAAACTCTCTTACAATCAAACTGACTCATGATAAATTGAAATCCATAATGGGCCTTTTATGCTATGCTTCATCACCATAAATCAACAATATATTACAATCAAACTTGAAGTCACAACCTCAAACGTATATATGAGAATCAAGAAAACACCTACAGAAATTTGGAACCTAGTAAAAAGGTATAACCTTGTTGTTGAATTGAGGGCGTCGAAGCTGGATAAACGTCTCAAGTTTGCTGCAAATGGGCAAAAAAGAATTCAAATTTCAGCATCTAGCATGATGAATATCAATGCCATGCATACATAACATGGTAAATCAAATGAAAAAATTAGTTTTATTTTATCACCAGGCCAAGTTTATTACATTTTGAAAAGCCAAAAAACATGGGAAAGAATTCACAAATACAAACTTGTCCAAAAAACAAACTTCCACCATGTTGAAGCTCTTTCATGATAAAGCTAAGTTGGACTAAAGCTTAGTTGATTTAGAGATTCGGACTTCATGATAAAATGTTACTAGAAGTAAAAAATTTCTAAAAACTTTCCATTTGTTTGTTGTTTTAGTTCAAGGTTCAAAACGATCCTAATAACATATGTTCTAGTTGTTCACCAAATCCAGCTACCTGCAAACAGATTGGACATCCTCATGTCGAAATCTATTACACAAGACTCTAACAATTATAAATGTTAGATTTATAGACAAAATAACTAATTTCATTATTATTGCTTAGTAAACACTAAAAGACCAAAAAATTAACCAGCTTCATGGTATCTCCTACTAAATGATTATCACAATCTAAGCTAGCCATTCAAACCATACAGGGTTACCCCAAAAATTCCAAATCGACATGCTAATTAGGGCTTCCCGTCTATCTAAGCTAGCCATTCAAAACATTCAAAACCCCTTATGCCACAGTCCTTGTTTCAAAAACACCCCAAATCAGCCTGCTAATTAAGGCTTCTCATCAATACATAAAATTGTCAAATCGAACTCCTTAAAATGAGTATAAGAAGATAAATCCTACAGAAAAAAAAAAGATAAAAAAAAGCAACGAAACTAAGAGAGAGAAATTTCGAAGACGGAGAGAGAGATTACCGAGAGAGAAAGATGAGAATACCTCGTCTAGGTCTAGCGACATCACTGCCTAGGTCTTCATCACTGTCTGGGTCGAGCTCTGCCACCGTTTGGGTCGCAGCACCGTGTGGGATGATTACGTTTGTGTTAAGATCTTCCTTCGTCAGGGATGGAGTACAAGAAGTGAGGGAGGAAAAAGAAATCGAAGGAGTGAGGGAGGGGTGTAGAGTCGCTAATCTGGTGTATGTAGATGTAAAATAAACACAATAAATTTCTTACATGTTGCCTTGTGAATGGAGGGCTGCTATTCTAAGTTTAATAGCTGGACCGCTTCCCAGGTATTCTCAAAATAAAATACCTAACAAACGTAAAAAAAATTATCTCATAATATCATGGCATGCATATATTCAGTAAACACATGCAAAAAAAATATATTTCAAAAAAATCTTTGTGGCAAAAATGTCATGCTATAAATATTTCAACAAATACACTAACAATAAGCTCTAGCCCAATGGTTGAGCTCATTGCCTTTGTGTGTAAGGTCTTGAGTTCAAAACACTACAAACTAAAAAAATGTTTTCGAGCTTCTTTCAGCAACACTGGGCTTGGCCACAATCAATGGGCTGTGCAAAATATCAGATCAAGCCTTTGCATGTTGGGCTCACGACCCAACTTGCCTTGAGGCCTTTTTTTTAAATGAATTAGGCTAGGCCTTTTCTTTTATTACTCAAAACAAGAGATATGGGCTCGATTTTTTTAACAACAAAAAACTTATCAAAGTCGGCCCAATCATCTTTAGTCCATATCCAAATTCATCCAAAAGAAATTACCCACACGGTGCCTTTTCCTTCCTCCTGTTAGGGTATTGTTCAAAGTGTTCTTGCACAGAATTGGTGCACCACCTCGGCGCTCAATGTAGCAAGCAAAGTCTGCCTTGTGTGTGGCACTGGGTTAGCAGAACTTGCCGCTCCAACCTGGTGAGTGGATTTGCACTTACACTCAACACCATGTGCAGTTCTTCTCATCACACAGCACCACGTACACTACTTGTTGTGCAGCACCACGATGCCTGCGGTTGGGCCTGGTTTGTCGACGACATCACTCTATATGTCATGGTGGTACTCGAATGGTTGCTTGTGCTCACAGTAGCACCGTGTGATCTAGCTAGTAGTGTTGTTAGCACCGCACTCGATGTGTGTTGTTATCAGCCTTTCTCATCCAAGGCAGTGCCTCCGCCTATCGTAGTGTCGTGGCCTTCAATAGAGAACTTAACTCTTCGTGCGACTTTGCACGTAGGTTTGCCCATAACAAAACTTGGGCTCCATCTTGCTGTGCAACTCTGTGCACAATTGAGGTGCGGACCCTGCTACATATAGGTGCTCCCTTTATCTCCTGTGAACGCTGCTGCCTCATACGACACAACATCAAGATCTGGAGATCCTTGATGTGCAAGAGTCCGCACTGCTTTGCTTGGCCGCACGTACTACTTATGTTTATAGCTGCTTGTGTAGCTATGCTACTACAAGTGTGTTGTCATAACAACCAATCTCAACAACCATGGTTATAGAGACAAATAAAATTCTCATTGTAGAAAAAAGGTTTCTGTGAAGAAAATCACAACAATCATGTCAAAAACAAATCGAGAACAACTGATTGCAGCTCTTATACCAATATTAGAAAAAAATTAATCGGAGTACACAGCCAAAGTGATATTACCTAGTTGGCAAATCATAGATTTAGTGTAGTTGTTCTACAGCTTTTTTTTATCGTTGTTGTTCATCATCTGAAATCATCCCATTGATGGTGGAGTGTGTTATGTAGTAAAATGATCAAAACTCACAAAGTTCATAGTCTAAATGTCGGGACTAGAGAGAACGTTTTGAGAGAGAGATTATCACTTTGTACATTGAAAGTTGTTTGCTCTAACAAGAGGGGTATCTATATAGCTTCTCCAATTGTAACCCTCAGTCGACCAGCCATCAAGGCATGATAGCCCACTATTGATGCCCTTTTTTAACAGTTGTGCATTAGAATATGTTTAGTTCTATGTATATAATTTGGTGCCAAATATATATATTTATATATATACATAGTATTATAAGCTGTGCAGTATTCCAGACTCAAGAATGGAATCGAACAATTTATTCAGGCGAGTCTGGTGAAACTATTTGTTTCAAAATGTCACCATAATCAATGTCAGATGCATATGTTTCAACTATTTTGAAAGAATCAAAAGTAAGGATTCCAAGACACGGAAGAATTTTGACATGTGTTTTAATTTGTTTAACAAGATTAGTATGAATATTTGTCCAAATGAGAAGGATTGGAATAAAATCTTTCAAAAAGTGGACGATATTGCTTTCGCATATTTTTGTAGAATTCGGCAACATAGTTGAGGGAACAAAGAAATTTTTGCAACTAGTTTTTGTCAAGAATAATATCAGGGAATTTGTCAGCAAATTCGATGGCCTTATTGAAGGGTCGAATTTTGCTTTCAGAAATATCACAACGAAGAAACCTAATCTTGGTTTGGAATAGTTTAATCTTTTTGGCTGAAACAACAAGACCATTTTGTCTAATGATATATAGAAACGATGACAAATGTTTCCAGTGCTCATCAATAGACTTTGAAAATATAAGAACATTATCAATGTAAACATTGGTGAAATGGGTGTATGAATTGAAGATATCATTCATAATATTTTGGAATTCACTAGGAGCATTTCTAAGGCCAAAAGGCATCACGTTCCACTCATAGTGACGAAATGGGGTAGTTATCTGTCTGACTCACTAATCTGAATCTGTCAAAACCTGAACTTTAAGTCAAACTTGGAAAATATCACTGCATCACACAACCTATAAATCAAATCATTTTTGTTGGGAATAGGGCACCTAATCCACTCTAAGATTTTGTTCAAGGGTTTGTAATGAATAACTAGACAGGGTATTCTTCTCTCCATTTCTGCATTTTTCTGAACATAAAAAGCAGTACAAGACCAATGAAACTTACTATGCCTAATAATTTTTTGGAAAATAAATCATTAATTTCATTTTTGCAAAATTCTAAAGTCTCACTATTCATTTGAATAGGTCAAGCTTTAATTGGAATATTTCTTTTAGAAAAATCTCTAATATAAGGTAAAGAAACAATATATTTTTTCCTATGCCAAAAGGCATTTGGAAGATTAGAACAAATATCAACAATTAATCTATTGTTAAAATAATCAATTTTTTATTGAAGTAATTTACTAGACGATATAAATCTTTTTGAATTTGATTTCCTGTTAAAAGAAATTCAAATGCTTGGTTTTTGCAGAAAGTAAAGACTTCAAACTTTTGTCAGTATCAATTTCAAATTTTGAAGCAAATTTAAACTTGACTTTCTGGCCAAAAGGATCAGTGGTAATACCATCCTTTTCAGAAAGAAATGGATATAAAGAGGAAATAAAATGAATGCCTAATATGACTTTGTCAGTCATATTTTTGACAAGCACAAAATGAATTTTAAAACAAACATTATCTTGGCAAATATGAGCAGTATTGAGCTCATACTTGCTTGATCTTCATCTGAGATCCATTTGTCGAAAACAATATTTGAATAGATTTTTCGTAATATTTACTGGGATTTATTCATTCTTGGATACGATTCATATCCGAGCTGGAATCAATCATAGCAATCACAGAAAATTCAAATTCATGACAAACAATGATAGTAACTTTAGAAAACCATTTAGGAGGAATAGTATGACGTATTAAACAAATTTGGTTGTTGATAGGATTATCTTCCTTTTGACTAGAATTAGAATAATTTAAATGCTCATTATCAGAGGGAATTTCCTGATCAAATTGTTTATCATCTTTAAATACAATAATTCTTGTTTAAAAGAGTCATTTTCAGATTTAAGATTTTTGATCTCTGTTTTGAGTTCAATAATTTCTTTTTAATAAAACTAACTTCATGCTGTAAATCATTGGTAGAAATCTCTTGGGTTTTTTTCTTTTTAAATCTTCCCAAAGTTTCTTGAAAACTAATTTTTTGTTTAGAAGTCTCTGGTTCTTGACGAACCATCGCTTTTTGAGCTTGTGAAGATATTCTTCTTTAAGTTCCGGGTTTGTAATTTGAGAAATCAAAGTTAATAAAAGATTTTCTTGTTTCTCATATTTAGATAACACATTAATTATTTTATACAAAAGTTTGCAACAAGAATCATTACAACCAAGCTTAATATTGGAAGAATTAAATGAATCTATTTTTGAGTGATATTCTGAATCACTAGAACTAAATTCATTTGTCAGATGATGTAGAGGATTTTAATTCGAGGAGGCGAATCAGATCTTCTTGATAACTGGCATTAATATTCAACTGGTTAACCTTGTTTTTGAACTTATTAGGCTTCTGAAGACATTTATCAACAAAATGTCTAGATTTGCCACAATTAAAACACTTTCCTTTTGAATGAGTTGTAAAACTCTTTTCTTTATAAAAGAGTTTTTTCTTGTGAAATTTTGAAGGTTTTCTACAAAAATTATCACGGTTCTTTCTCGTTTTGTCCCCATGATTTTTGAAATACTTTGTTGAAATATTCTTCTATCTTGATGGAGCAATAGGAAGAATGCCAAATTGTTCACAAAAATTTTCCATTTTATATTTGGCTTTGTTACTATTCTTCATCTGTTGACGATGCATTCTTTGATCATTACACATACTAATACCAAGCTTCTAATTGTATTGATAATGTCACCATAAGTGTAATTATCATAATTAAGAAGTCCTGAGATATCAGTAAGCTCATCCTTAATTTTGTGAGCAAATAAATGAGGTAAACCATCAATAAATTTTTGTTTCTAGTATGGCCTATCATTGTCATCTCCAAGCATAACTTTGGATATAAAAACATCTTGGTAGCATCTATAATCAGACATTTGTCAGCATCTTAAATTATTCAAATAATCACTGATACGATTAGTGATGTTGGAAGGGGTTCCAACAAAATGTTTAATAATGGTATAAATCAAAGTATTGACATCATCAGGAATTCTCATTCCTATGGTTTCATAAAAAATAGGTAACCCTTCATCATTATGCTTGATGTCATTCTGAATGGTTTCCTTTACTTCTGTGGTGAGATGTTTGTCCCACCAATGTCGAAGTATACCCGAAAAACCAGTAGTTAAAATATTAACAATCTCGGGTTGTTTATGATCATTATTAGTATAAGCATTTGCAGTCATAGACATTTTAGTCATGGTATTGAGGATCTCTTGTTTAAATAGTCCATCAATATTCCATTCATAAAAATTGTTTGCTGAAATAGAAAACTGTGTTTGACAAATCCATTCTCCAAATTGTAAATCAGAGGAAGTTGGCCTAGAATACCAATTATTCGTCAGACTAATTGGTTTGGGTCCTTTCGAAGAAAATCTGGCAATTTCAGGTTTACTTTGTAAATCAATATCTTGAAAAATCTTTTTAATTAAAACAAGATCTTTAATAGTAGAAAAATCACTGTTAGATGATTCCTCCATAGTATGAAGTGAGAAATTATCCTTTCCATTGCTATTTAAGGCATTGGTATAGGGTTTTTCTTTTTTAATATCATTAAGCATTTGATCAATTTTATTAAGAGTTTTGGCCTGCTTAGTTTTGAAATCAATATTTGGCCTATTCTCTAGTAAAATAATCAAAGTTTTTTCAACAAGTTTTGAAATATTTGAGGATGAAATAGAAAGAGGTTTTTCTACTTTGTCTTCAATCTGATCCAATTGTTGACCAATAATATGGAAACTTTGGTTAATAAAATTATTTTGTTGAATAATTTTCTTTGTCTCCGTATAAGTGGTAGCATTTGGACTAGGATCAGAAATTTTAATAGGAGAGGCTTTTATTTGTTCTCCGAAGTGAGAAATAATAATTTCTCTCCAAAGGAGGGTGGCTAGATTTAACTACAGCCTTATCTTTGTTCTTGACAAAACTAGTTTTAACAACATTTAAACTAGGCTTTGAAAGATAGTAATTTTCAAGAAAATCAAAGAAAAATCTATGCTTTTGGAGCACATACATTTTCTCTTTCCATTTTCTTTTAACACGTAATTTTTCAGAACTAGAAAAAATAGCATGATAAGTTTTTCTCTTATCACGGTTTTCAACAGAGTTGTATTCATTAAAAAGAGAAATCAAATCAATTTCAAAAGCTCTGTTTATCACAATAAGTTGGCTGTGATAAGTAGGTGCAATAGGAGCAACCATATCTGAAACTGTTGGGGACAAAGATGAGCCATCTTCTTCTCCTTTATCAACTTCTTCCTTTTTGGATTTATCCTTGGATGTTTCACTATCCTTAGTAGTATAGTAAGCAGAAGTAACCTAAGAAGAGGTAGAGATTCCTTTCAATTTTAAATCAAGGTTGACAGGCTTAACAGTTTTGACTGAATCTTCCAGAAAGTTTTTGAGATTTTGGTCTCTTCTTTCTGGGATTTCTGAGGTAAAAGAAGATCTAGCACCGGCGAAAGAATTTCTTCTTTCATTGATAACTAGGGGTTGATCAAAACTAATGTTTTCAGTGCCATCAAGATACTGCTGAATATAATCAAGGTTGAGCTCATCAGCTAAAACCTTAGCAGGAGAAACTTCGTGTTCTAATGTCCATTCATTTGGAATGACAATATCTTTCCATAAACCATTTTGGGAATTTGGACATTTACATCAAGAGTAGAACTCTGAATTAACACAGGTTTATTTCCTGAAGATTTTAAAATAGCTTTAGGATTTAAATTAGTCATTAAAACTCTGTAGTAAATATGATAAACTATGGCAAGCGATTTACTACCTTCTTCCATATCATAACCAAAGGTCAAAATATTCAAAATTAAAGCTTTTAAAATATTTGGATCATCTAAATCAAGAGTTAAATCAGGAAAACAGTCAAAGTGGACAGGGCTACTAAATAAAGAAGATTGAAGCATACCAAGTATACTAGTTTCAAATTTCTTGAATCTAGCATCTCGTAAACAAAGAAGTATCAAAGCATTGATGCCTTTCATCGTTAGAGGTTTAACATCAACTTGAACAGAACCAATATGTAAAATTTTGTAACCTTTTACCAGAAAGTCTTGAATCGATTTTCTATTAAAAAGACAACATTTTTCATGAGTTTTAGAAAGAGCATAAGTTTGTTCAACAGCTTTTACATTGAACTCAATCTTAAAGGCAAACTGAACCCAAGTAGTTTTGTAAATAGATTTGACATAAATCTTTGGAATACTCCATCGGTTGAAATCAACAGAATCAGTTTCTTCAACAAAAAGATCTTCCTCATTAATAATATCAGGCAATATACTAGACCTGAAACTCATAGATGAATTACTTCTAAACATCCTATTCATTATGAAATCAATCAGAACAAGACTTAGCACTCGCTAACTCTACCCTTACTCATATTTGTGTTGCATTTCATAACACATACCCTTGGTCCAACCTCATACCTACCATGCCCTACACGTTATCCCAACTTCAACAGGCCTTACAGACAGTTTAGGATGTCAATTACAGACTGGGTGGCACCAACACAAACAAGAACTTAACCAGAAAAATAGAGAGTACGAAGAAATAAGGTGAAGGATTAGCACAAGGAATAAGCAGAATAGAAATATATCAGCTAAAAGTAACAGAACCAGATAAAGTAGATAAAGTGTATATATCTATAATGGCAGATATTTTCCTCCTCATTTTATTGATAAAAATTGTGAACATAATAAAATAGAGTAATGCTACTATGCCAACCAGCTTTGACCGTTGGGCGTGCCCACTAATACAAGTTTCCCATCTTATTTTTTTCTTGTTTTCTTTTTTACATTTTGTAAACATATTTAAATATTTTTATAAAATAAAAAAATATATATCAATACACTAAAGTCACTTCCTTAATCATTAAATAAAGAAAAAAATTAAAAAAAATAACACATGAGTAGTTAAAATGAGAGGTCAAACTTGAACAGCATACTAACATTTTTCAATAAAATATCTTGTCAAGGGCTAGTGTTCTTTATAAATCATGATGTTGTCTCACGTGGAGTGTAATTTGTGTAATTTGGTTGTAAATGTATGAGTGGGGTTGTACGTGGAGTTGGGTTGTACGTATCAACTTGCCCATGCGTGTACGCTTTAAATCTTAAACACTCTTTGAAGTCATGTCATGGGTTGTATGGGCTGTGCAGTGGATCAGTTTTACTAGCAATGTGGCAACGGGTTGTGCTATGGTTTTTACTTAATCAATCTCTCTCCTTTAACTTTGAAGTTTCTGGCAATTGGTAGGCAATTCATGCAACCAGTAAAAAATAAAATGATTCTTTTGTGATCACGATTATACTATCACTAAAGACATTGAGGGTATAAAAATAAAAAAAAAATTGATCCAACAATTTTCCGAAACCAAATTCTACAATGCTTTGAAAAAATGAAAGCGAGGTTATGGAAATAGACCAATATTATCCGAGCCCTAATGTCCAAAAGAAGGGCCACCTTGAATGGTGTTTCTAGGGTTTGAAAAGAGCCGAGTCAAGTCAAATTTAAATAAGGATACTCAAACTCGATTAGCATATAATTTATTCATTTGAACTCGAATAAAACTTGAATATCCGTCTTCAAATTCGGCTCATTAACTATTAATATTGTTTGAATTCGGACCAAGCTCGACTAAAAATAAACAAATGATTCGAGCTCAAACTCATTATTTGTTTTTTTGAAATTCTTAATCTTATCTTTTGATTAATAAATAAAAAAAACTCTAACCATTTAAGTATTTAACCTAATAGTTATGGTATAACTTTTTGTAAAATAAGTTAACTTATAATGATAATTATGAGTAATGTTAGATAAAGCCATGGATTATGCAAAAGCTCCGCACTCTTTTAGAAAAAGAGTAAGGTTCACTATTAAAAAATTAATTTTTTCATATAAGTTTTATATTTACTCACTTTTTCAGAAGGAGTGCGCGGCGCTTACGTAATTTATGAATGTAAATATTATTTTTCTATAATGATTATAGATAATATAAAAAATCAAAAGTATGATATATTATTATACAAATTATCCTATACAAACCTTGGGAACATAATAAATGTATTAAATAACTTAAACTATAAATAAATTATTAATATATAATTAAGTATATAAAATATGACTAACATGTAATAAATATATTACATTCATATATAACACATATTACGAGCTTCAAAATGAGCTCAAACAAGTCAGGTTGAGCTTATGCAAGTTTTATTCATAAGCCTAAATCGAGTCAAGTCAGGTTTATATAAATTTTATTATTTTAATATTTAAAGATATATTAATATTTGCAAAAATCTCATTTATTAAATAAATAAAGTTGAAACCGACTATACACAAACTCAAACTCGAGTTGCTCTATTCATGTGCAGCCCAGGCGTTTCTTTCAACATGAATCGTAATAATGGGAAGCTTGAGACAGAGACAAAAATTTGTGTAACTTTCATAAAAAATAGTGACGGCTCGTGAGGCATATGTGTCTATCCTTTTGTGCTACTTTGTTAATTATCATTGTAGGTCAATCATGACCTAGAAAGTCAGCGGCGCAGTGCATGTAAGAGCACTCTCGATCAACAATGGACGTTGTATTCTACGTGTATATCTAAAATAATTAATTATTTCTTCAAAAATGATCTTCAATGAATCATGTACTTTATTTTTGTTTTACATTTTGCTACATGATCCCTCTTCATTATTTATTTGCCACTAATCATCCATGTATGATTTTTTTTATTCATTTCTCTTTCCATTTTATCTTCCTCTTAACACTTGCAAGATGAAATGGGCTTTAATATTTTTCTAGATGTATAACTAGGAATGAAATGATTTCTATGCATCTAATATTTCTATTTTTTTTTCTCATAATATAGTCACATTTTTTTCATTTTTTGATTTTATTTTTAATTTTTTTGCTTATAATTTTTTTTATGTACAGGATAAAATAATATTATATTGTATATAAATAGATATTGCAAATATTAAAATATACGAAGATATTATGAATTCATTAATAGTTAGAAAGAATAATTGAAATTAATAAAATATTTTTTTAAAAAAGTAAACTATTGGGAGTGGGTTTTGGTAAGGTATTACGAAGAAATATAAATAAACTAATGAGTGGTGGTCGGAACATAATAGTTAGAAGTTTTACACGACAGGAGAAAAAGAACTAACAGTATGATCAACCAATCTACATTGTCACAAGTAGGCACGAAGAAATTTAGCCATCAACAGTTCAAGCCAATCGATGTCGTTTATCTAACAATTCAGCCATCGATAGTTCATACATTTGTCTCTTCCGTGAACATTTCAAGCCAACAAACTAAAGTTCATACAATGAATTATAAAAAACCGTTATTTAAGACAACACCCTAGCCTTTTTATAGGATATGAGTGGGAACCAATGTTTTAGTCCCAAAATTCAATCAGTTTTAAATTTTATACAATATTTATTGTAATGGGGTACTGTTTGTTGGGTAACCCCAGTACCCATGCATTACATCAAGATCAATATAATTTTTTACATCAACATCAATCTATATCTTAATTTAATGAAATGCTTTGTTTGATTAGGGAAAAAAAAATACATGTCCTCATTCGTCAACAAGCGCTTCGATCCCATTGGGGCATGTGGCTAATGCATTAGTACTGCCACAGGCAAGAGTAGGCTCCACCCATCGTCGTGATCTTCGGTGGCTCCACCCACCGTCATGATCTTGAGTGAGAAAGTGTCACTTTTGTCAAGAGATACCATTATTATATCCCCCTTTTGATCACCATGAATGCATTAGGGGAGACCCTCATCATGATCGTCAATTATCTCAACATAGACCACTTTAGTATGCACTGAGGTGCTGTTGGCTCCTCATGCTCATGCACTGATCATCAATAATCAAACTGCCTTGATCAAGATGAACTGTGTCCCAAACTCGGGTCCAGAAACTATCATGGGATCGCGGAACTCATGTTAGGTTCTATTTCTCAATTGTATATTTGTTTTTTAACGTTGGCTAGCTAGCCAGGCCATATGGGAGAACATTATTTATGCGCTAGCTGGATCAGTGGACCCAAATCCCCATCTTTATCAACATGCATGGAAGTTGGCATTTCTGCATGATCATGATGCGCAGCAGTTTGCTTTTGACACAAAAATACAAAACAGTTAAGATCAGGGATTGCTTCTTCGTAAACTTAGTCATTAAGAAAAGGGGTTTCTATTTTGTTTGCTATCGGCCTAAAAGCAGCCACTGCTGACATCTCAAGTCTACTCCACAATTATTTAGTCAAAAGAATAACTAACTAAGGAAACCACTAAAAACTGAGAAAAGAAAAACCTAACTGCAGCGCGCGGTAGATTCCACAACTAAGGCCAACAGTAAAAGGAAAAAGTGGAAGCATTAAAAAGCATCTGAGAAATCAAGCAACTTTCAGTAAAGCTCGCTCGCTCGCTCTCTCTTTTTCCTTTCTTTTTTTGGGAAGACGGGAAGGTTTGGTTTTTAACTTTTTACAAAGGTAGAACAAAGCTCCAGTCCACACTTTGGTAAAAGGCGTGAAGTCCTTGATGAATAATGGGAGTTTTTTTGTTGAAAGTATCATGAGAAAGTGATTAAAAGGAACCATATATATGCATATCATGGGGGTTTTCTTTTATCATGAGCTTCCCATGCACGCATGCACGAGCATTATTATGGTTTAAAACCCAGACAATACTTCACCGCTAGCTGTTTGGAAATATTGCGAAACCTTAATTATAACTAAAATTAGTCATAAGTCTTGCTGTCTTTTAATGACATGACATCCTCGTAATTAGGGTCTCACTAAAGAATTAGATCAATTCGACGTACATGATGTCAAAATTTTAAAGAATAAATATATACCCAGCGGGTAATGCTACTCGATCGGACCGAGGTTTCTTATTGAAAAAGTCGACTGATCATCTGGGCAAATTCACTCTTTTTTTTTTTTTACTTTTTTTCTTCTTTTTCAACTATTTTTTTTTATATATTTTTAAATATTTTAAAAAATAAAAAATAATAATTATTCACTTAGAGTATTACTATTGGCTTCCTTAAAAATTTTTCTATAATTTGGTTAAAAATCACACTTCCTAAGATTTTTTCTTAAATTTTATTCTTCTTTTAAAAACCTCTTACATCTTACTCCCTATTATTTATCTATTATATTAAAATAATATTTTTATATTCTTTCTTTATATTATTTATACTATTTTATTCGTACATCTTTAACTATTCTCTATAATATATATATATAATGATTTAAGAGATAAACAGTAACTATCCAAATAGGGAGTCAAAAAGTTAAGTTTATTTCCTAACATTTAGAGATTTTGATCAGAATTTAGGAACCAGATGATAATACTCTAATAGGCACTTATTTAATAATTAAGTAAAAAAAATTAAAAAAAATAACAAACATTAATCAATCCATTTTATCGGTAGGAATAATTATCTGTCCTAATAACATTTTCCTATACCAACTATTTTCAAGGGTTTATAATTAAAAAGTGTAGTTAACCAGAATCAAGTATGTACGCCGACAACCAATCCCAACAATCCAGCTGACTCAAATAAACTTAGGATATGATCTTCAGCAACATTCAAATCTCATGTTATGTTTCCTCTTATCTCCATTTTAAAATTTGTAATCCAATATTTGTAATTCAAACTCCACTACATACATATATAAATGAGTAATGCTATATATAATCGTAGAGTGCCACAAGCGTCATACAGTTACTTTGATAAAGAGTAGAGTCCACAACTAAAAAATTAATTTTTTTTATATGAATCTCATATTTATTCATTTTTTTTTAAGTGATTGCATGATATTTATATACTCACAACTGCAACTATTATTTCTCTAGATATATATGGTACTGCTGCTTGCATGCACTGTAATCGATCTATCTATATATACTTACAATATTATACAGACTGGTTTTGGCAATGAAGTCAAGCCATACATTTTCACAACCGCAACCTTTTCTTACAAGAACTTCCTTTTGTGGGTGATTTTTTATTTTTTTAAAGAAAGGAAATAAGAGGACAAATTTTATTTTTATAGAATTTATCTTATAAAATTTCATTAAAAAAAAAGAGACTTTTATGATTTTTTTAAAATTTACCAAGCCATGAATAGAAAAATTACTACAAGAAAAATAGTTGTTTACGTCAGCTAAATTGGATGCGAAAAATACAAAATGATTGTGAAAAAAACTTTGGCAACCATTTTATATTTTTTACATCTAATTTAAGTTATGTAAAAAGTTATTTTTCTTATAGTTAATGTAACTCCATATAAAAAAGATCGAGTTCAACTTGTATTCCAATAAAATTTAAACAGACGAGGCTGATCCACCCACGACTCACTCAAATTGGACTCATTTATCATGATCTACTTGCAACATGACATATAAAATCATGAATATTAGTAATAATAAAACATAAAATAATAATAATATTAATATTAATAAATTAATTGTGGTTGGTCACCACGACGTACGGTGGTCATGGGACTCATGACGCCAGTGTGGTTCGATTCAATTTCAAGCAAGAGCCAGAAGTGGTGGCTCTCATGTGCGGCGGTGGTTGAGGGGTGCAGGTGGGTTACCTTAGGGTACTGCCTACCCAAGGGGCGAGATATAGCCTCCAACAAGCCTTTTTATTATTATTAATTTTGTAATTGTATTATTACTATTATTTTCATTGGCTCCTTTAAATTTTATTTATTTTTAGTTCTGATTTTTAAAAATTTTAAAATGATTTTAGGTTTTATTTTAAATGATTTTTGTAGTCATCTACTTTTCTAATCTATGTTTTTATTATTATTATTATTATCTACCTAACATTCCATATAAAAGTTTTGGTTTGATGTCCATCAAATCTTTTGCATCTGTTTACATTCTACCACCAACAGCTTGTAGCTCTAAATTATTACATGGCATTTCTCTGTTGACTATACAAGTCAATATCTGCAAGTCCCTCTTCAATCCAATAGCATTCACCTTCCATTCTCAAAGTCCCCTTAGCAAGCTCATGAGCTACACTGTTGCCTTTTCTGTATATGAATTCCACAGACCAATTTGGTCTATGTACGTATTAGCATGCACCTCGTGTCTTCAACAAGCTGCCCCATGCATCCACATATGTCTTCCTTTCCTATTACCCCTTTTATTAATCTTTCAGCATCTCCTTCAAATACCACATTTCTAACATCTAGTTCCACTAGCAGCTCTATGGCTTTCCATAAAACAGTTGCTTCAGCCAGTTCAGGGATTACACTAAATACCTTTGAGGCATACAGTGAGAATAGCAACTCTCCCTTATAGTTTCTTGTAGCTATGCCCGTACCCAATCTGTTAATTGTTTTATCAATAGCAACATCGAAATTCACTTTAGTTACTCCCTCTTCGGGTGGCTTCCACGTTGTATTTGTCCTCATTTGAATATTTAATACCTTATTTTGATCCACCCAGCTCTAGATTCTTGAAAGCTCTTGAGAGTTGTTATAGCAGTAGCACACAATGACACTTGTTTCTTCATCTCAATGGCACGTAGCAACTTCAATAATGTTCTAGAACAGATAGTTGAATACAAAGGAAAGTGGGATGTGATGTAAAGGTGTGGAAGCGGTCAATAAGAGTCTATGATAAGACTAAAGAAGTAGTAGCAGTAGCAGTTGGTGAATCTCGTCCTTACATTCTAACTTGATTAATGTTACCTACTAATTTTAAACAGTTAAGTTTTAAAGCAAATTTTTATAAAAATAATAATTTTATTTAAAAAAAATTTTTTAATGCTTTTTTAAGAAGTTATCCTTTTTTTATAATTAAATATTTTATACAAATGATCTATTTAAAACTTGTATAAATCATATATAAATTTATTTATAAGTCTCTTGATTGACACAATAAAAATTGAGGTACGTAATATTATCTGCCGATAATATTTAATGCTATGGAATTTATATATTGTGTTTTTGTCACTATTTTTTAAAAGGAATATACCGAATTTGTATATCTTAAAATTATATTTAAATATAATAAATCTCAAGCAAATATATACGCAGTAATTTATCGATAGCAACACATACCTAAAGTAGAGTGACGACGAGTCGAGGAGTTATAGCATCACAACCCCTATAAAATGACAACTCTATACAGGAGCCGTCGTTTCAACCCTCCAACGACAAGTCACTCACTCACGTGCACTTGGAATAAAAAGAACGGAAAATAGAGAGAGAGAGTGACTCAAGTCGAGCCAGTTCTGTTCTATCCGTTTTAGGTTATTAATTCTTGGATTTTCGTTTTTTTTTTTTAATCTTCTCAGTTAGTGGCATTGCCACTTTATATCTTTAGCAGAGACTGGCTTTTCACTGTTTCTTTGCTTTGCTTTCTTTCTTTATTCCCACCGTTGTTGTGGCATCATATTCTCAAGCCTCTTCAGTTTAGCTTCTTTTCACACCCGTAATGGAGACTCGGTTTCTCCTCCTTTCTCTCTCTTTCTTCATCCTCCTTTTCTTGGATGTGTCCTCAGCCCAGATGCCAGGTGCTCTCTCACTCTCTCTTTTTCTCCTCTGTGTATGTATAAGCAAGGATTAAGCAAAATTATGTACCTTTCTCTTATGGTTTCTATGCCGCATCTTGTTAAATATAGTCTTTTCTTTTGGGATTTAAATGTTCTGTTCTTATTTGTTTTGTATGTATATCTTTTCTTAATATTTCTCCTATTATCATTTTTGCATCTTTCATTTGCTTTATGATTGGTGCTCTAAACAAGAGGAGGGAAAAGTAACTATCTCCATAGTCCTACTCCCCAGAACTAACAACCAAATGACGCATTTGAAGAAGTGAAAACAATTGAAGCATACGGCACAGGGTTTTCCTTGTTTCGATTCTGGGGTTGGTTGAAACCGAGCACGATCCAATTAGCCTTCAGCATAAAAATTTGTGAGAGAAAGAGAGAAAAAAATAAAGAATCCAAGGCATAAATGGTAATTGAAATGAAAAGCGGTGCTTGCAACTCGGTCTCTCCGACCCTAAAAGATCAAGAAAACTTCTACTGTCCCATTCAGGCTATATCAATAATAACGTTCTAACTTCTCTTACCCACAACTACCTAAAACTGTTAGTTTTTAGGTAGTCTTTCAAGATTTGTAATGCATAAATATACCATCGTTTTTTTCTTTTGTTAATTGAAGTTAAGGTAAACTACATGCTTATAAGTGGCTGGGACTTGAATGAATTTAGGAGTCACTTGGATGTAGTGGGAAGTGTGATTGTTTTTGGTGGTCGATTGTGTCTGAGTCCTGTAAATTATCTGGTGCATAAATAAGTGAAGATCCAGCTTCAGTTTTTTCTAGTGATTTAACCGTTTACTAATATAAATAAAAAAAAATAAAAATTTCTTGTGATTTAAAGTAATTTTGGAACTCATGTCTAACGCTACATTGGTAATTAGTTTATCAATGTTTATACTCATTTTAATTGCTACATGCTGCATGCTATCTGGTTTCTTTTTTATCATGTACTTTTGAAGCTTTAAAGTCATGTTTGATGCCAAGTGCCACTATTATGTGTGATGAGCTTTTCTTCTTCCTCTTTTTATTTTCTTGCTAGATTTGATTTATTTCAAGATAATTTGATGCTGCTTATTTTGCTTTTCAATACATCTTTATTGATAATTACATAAGGCTTTGTGAAGCAGGTTTTGTTAGTTTTGACTGTGGAGGTCAAGAAAACTTCACAGATGGCCTCGGCCTTCAGTGGACTCCTGACAGTCACCTTATTTATGGAAAAACAGCTAACATATCTGTTGCAAATGAGACACGCAAGCAATACATGACCCTAAGACACTTTCCAGCTGATTCCAGGAAGTATTGTTACACACTTAATGTCATAAGTAGAACTAGGTACCTTGTAAGAGCAACATTCTTGTATGGTAACTTTGACAGCAACAATGTTTATCCAAAATTTGACATTTCCCTCGGCGCGACTCCTTGGTCTACAATAGTCATTTCAGATGCTAGCACAATAGAAGTCCGAGAGTTGATATTCCTGGCTTCAAGTCCTGCTATCAGTGTGTGCTTATCCAATGCTACTACTGGGCAGCCATTTATATCTACTCTTGAGCTTCGACAATTTAACGGTTCAATTTACTACACAGAATTTGAGGAGCAGTATTACCTCAGTGTCTCTGCCAGGATCAACTTTGGTGCTGACACTGAAGCTCCCGTCAGGTATGCTCAGAGTATCTGGTTAGAAGTACCTTACAGCTTGCTGTTTCAAATGCACAATTGTCTGAGTGCGTTACTATTCTAATGTGTTGTTATCTGAATGCATTTAAAGTAACATCCATTAACCAATATGGGAAGGAAAGCAGATTATTTACTCAATTTGTTCTGACATACATGGAAGCCTAACAGTTTAAGAAAGCAAGAACTTTGAGCTAGGAAAGGCTTACTAGCCACATATTCATCATGCTGCATATTTATTGCTTAAGATTTGTCCATACATTGAAATGATGCACATCACTGCTATTTTAGGTATCCTGACGACCCTTTCGATAGAATATGGGAGTCAGACACTCTGAAGAAAGCAAATTACCTTGTCGATGTTGCTGCTGGAACCAAAAAAGTGTCAACCAAAATGCCAATTGATGTTAACAGTGATGACAATCCACCTGAAAAAGTGATGCAGACTGCTGTAGTTGGTACAAATGGATCATTAACATACCGGTTGAACTTGGATGGCTTTCCTGGTTTTGGATGGGCATACTGCTACTTTGCAGAAATTGAAGATTTGGGTTCAGACGAGTCTCGAAAATTCAGACTGATACTCCCAGGCAACACTGATATCAGCAAGGCTGTAGTCAATATCGAAGAGAATGCTCATGGCAAATATCGTCTTTATGAGCCTGGATATACAAATTTATCCCTTCCCTTTGTACTATCATTCAGATTTGGGAAAACATCTGATTCTTCGATGGGGCCTCTTTTGAATGCTATGGAAATTAATAAGTATCTGGAGAAAAATGGTGGTTCTTTAGACGGTATGTGTAATAATGGTTCCTTGAGTGATACATAAGATTTAAAATCATGTTTTCCAACTTGTAATTTAGTATGCATGGTTATTGTCCTTGGCAAAGTGATTGTTTGATCTGGAGTGTCATTCTCTGACATGGATTTTCATGAGTTGCAGGAACAGTTATTGGAAACATGGTTTCATACTACTCATCAGCAGACTGGGCTCAAGAAGGCGGTGACCCATGTCTGCCAGTTCCCTGGTCGTGGGTGCAGTGTGACTCAGATCCACGGCCAAAGATTACTAAAATGTAAAGGTTTAGCCTTCTTACGGCTTTCTCTTATGAATATTCAGTTCATTTCTGCTTCTTTTGAAGGGTAAGTCTCTAAATAAATGAAAAGCAATGTCACTAACATAATCACAACTACTTCTGTCCCTGGTGCTTGGCAGTTCATTGTCTAGAAAGAACTTGCCAGGGAGTATCTCTTCAGACTTGACACAGCTGACTGGTTTAGTTGAGTTGTAAGTTTGTTACTGCATTTCCATTTTTCTGAGTTTTAACTGTTAGATTCCAAGTTTAGTCCCACAAGTATCGATGATTGTTGTGATTTAGTCATCCATTTCTCTTATGGTTGCAGGTGGCTTGATGGTAATTCACTTACTGGCCCAATACCTGATTTTTCTGGATGCACGGACTTGAAAATCATGTAATATAAGAGGACTAGTTCTCCTAACCATATTATCATATATATATATATATATAACTAAGCTAACCATGATCTTTGCCTTGAATAGTCATCTAGAGAATAATCAATTGACGGGTGGGCTGCCTTCCTCTTTGATGAGTCTACCAAATTTGAGGGAACTGTAAGTTATTGGGACTTTTATATTGGTTATCTTAATTAACATGCAATATGAAAGACTCTTGCAGATCTTCTCGTGAAGAAATTGTGCGATTGATCTTATCTGATATATGATCATGAATTAAGTAATACCACATATTAATATTGTTTTTGCTCATTGGAAGCATTGCCTTGCCGTTTGAGCAAGGTCTTATAGATATGATGCATCTGATGGTTGCAGGTATGTGCAAGACAATATGTTGTCTGGAACGATACCCTCAGGCCTTCTCAATAAAGACTTGGTTTTCAAGTAAGTATGATGTTTTACAAATAGAGAAAATGCAATATGAGATTCTTACAAATTTGAGAAATATTAACCTCAGAATGATAACTGCATGGAGATGAAAGCATTGGTGTATATTTTTACCCAATTTATTTGTTTTCATCCACAGAATCGTTCTTGTGTGTGTGGTGTGTACTCATGTATGTATTTCCATTTATGTTAAAGCATAGACACTGCCATTGGAAGAAAATGTAGCAATATAAGCAAACGTCAACATTCCTATTTGTGACGTGAAAAGAAGACTCTTCAAATTAAAGATGGGCCACAATTCTGTAATCAGTTTCATTGTTAGCATGGTTCTAGACTGCAGAGCAGAGACCTAGATGTGTCTGTTTTCTTAGCAAGTTTTAGCTTATGGATAGCCACATAAAAATTATGGTAGGAATGATGTGGCATTTCGAACTGGCTGTGTCTAGTAGGCATACTCTTTAGAAAACAACCTTTATTTTTCATCCGCGTCCAAGATTTGTTGTTTTGGGGAAGATTCCACTGTGCTTCTGAGCACATTAGATTATTTTCTTGGTTTACTCAAGTTTCTTTATGGCTGATTATAATTTTGTTAAGTTTCTAATGTGTAAACTAAAGTAGCTATGAAGGCCCTGCCTCATGGTTCTTAGCTTAGATGAAGTCATACTCCGCAGTATGTCTTATATTTCTTTTTACAAGCCAATGTAATGTGTTGAATTGTAATACTGTTGACAATTCAATATGGTGTTTTGGGGTTGGGGGGGGGGGGGGTGGGAGGTGTTAAAATCTTTTGTATATATGTTACTCCAATACACTAACCCTTTCTACTGTGATTCTACTTAGCTACACTGGGAACATCAATCTTCAAAAAGGGAACAAAAAAGGAAGCCACATCAACATAATTATTGGATCATCAGTTGGGGCTGCCGTTCTGCTCATAGGTACTATTGTGTCATGCCTATTCATGAGCAAAGGGAAGAAAAATTATTCTGAGCGAGGTATGACTCTTGAGCAATATCCAAGCTTAAGAATTATTATGTAAAATTACAGTTTTGTTCAACACAAGTTTTTTTTATTTGTTGCTTTTTTAAAAAAAAAAACCCCTTGTTTTTATTTGTTAATAGACCAACTTGAACATGCCCTGCCCGTTGGAAGGCTAGTTTCTTCCAAGAATGATGCTCCCACAGAAGCCGCACAGTGCTTCACTTTCTATGAAATTGAAGATGCTACCAGAAAATTTGAGAAGAAAATTGGTTCAGGAGGATTTGGAGTTGTATTTTATGGCAAAATGAAAGATGGAAAAGAAATTGCAGTTAAAGTTCTAGGCAGCAATTCCTATCAAGGAAAGCGAGAATTTTCTAATGAGGTAAGTTTTCATGTGATCCGTATCTCTTTCCATATTCTGAATTTGGGTCATCTTGTTATCTTGACCTATTTATGAGCTATTGAAGGTTTCCAAATTGAAATGTAACGCAATGGCATGGGAGTGTTGCAAAATTTTCCATTTAATCGGAAATAAACAAAGTGGAAATGAGAGGCCCTTCCCAAATCCTTTTGTGCAGCACTTGTATCTTGTCCAGAAATTTAAATCGCTATTGTCACTTAAAATTTTGTTGCAATTGCCTTGCTCTGCTTCCTACTTTCTCATGTCTTTTGTTTTGGGCAAATATAGAGAATGGGGAGGTTTTGAAACTTTGATCTCTTCCATTCTAATCTTTTTTGAAGTTAACATGCTAATTAAAGGTTTTTTATTATTATTAATATGTCCTGTTTTATTTGGCGGCAGTATTGCTTTTAGACATTAGAAACTGATTTTTATGGTTGAGTATGCTTCAATTGGATCTAGGTGACTCTTCTTTCAAGGATACATCACCGGAACCTGGTACAGTTTCTTGGGTATTGCCAAGAAGGAGATAGATGCATGCTTGTTTATGAGTTCATGCATAATGGAACTCTCAAGGAACATCTTTATGGTAAGCCTGCATGTTTCTCAATCAAGCAATATGAGTGTCAATGCTCAACCATGTATAATTTTTCACATGCCCATTACTTATAAATAATTTCTTAGGCCCTCTAACGCATGAACACAGTATCCCTTGGATCAAGCGACTTGAAGTTGCTGAGGATGCTGCAAAAGGTATATAATCTAAAATAAACTCTTTCTTGTATCACTAACAGAGAAGCTCTCCACTTTTATAGATTGTTTAAATTGATTCATGTATTCTCATTCTTCTTTAGGGATTGAATACCTTCATACAGGCTGTGTTCCAGCCATTATTCATAGAGACTTGAAAAGCAGTAATATTCTTCTTGATAAACACATGAAAGCAAAGGTTTCAGATTTTGGTCTTTCAAAACTTGCCGTGGATGGAGCCTCTCATGTGTCAAGCATAGTGCGGGGCACTGTAGGTTATCTGGATCCTGAGTAAGGCTTTTCTCTATCTTCCTTAGATCCTTTCATTTTTCCTTGACCAAGTCAAGCATCATATCAAACCTAAGATATGAGATTAGATTAATATATTGAAAATAAAACTGGTATCTATTTTTTTGTTGACAAAATATAAACAAAATAAAAGACACAATACTTGTTTTTTAAATATTTCAATTTTCAAGTCAATCACCTATTGAAATGGAACTAGGTATACTCTTAAATCCTGAAAATCATACGTGACAGAGTTTGTACTAATTTTCGCCACAAATTTTCTTTTGATGTACAACATCAAAGTCATTTATTTGAAACAAAATATTAATAGAAAGTTGTAAAATTTTAAAGAAAATTATTGACTTTCCAAGGCCAACAGAAACAATATTCAAGGTAGATACAATGAAACAGTCATCAAGATATAGAGCTTCAGGAATAGAACAGGCTTTCCCAAGAAAAACTAAAGCCATTAAAAATATCTATCAAGGAGTGGAAAAGAAGAAACGAGAAAGAAATATGACAAATCCAGCACACCCAAGCAGAAGTAACTCCACCATCATTTCCTTAATTAATTGAACTTGGATTAATTTTTATGAACCAAGCCTAATTTTGATAGGTCAAGCTTAATTTTTAGGCACATATAACATACAAGCACACATATATATGAAAAGAATATGTAGATTTTGTAATCAAAATTAAATATATTTTATAAAATATATAATGTATTTTATATTATTTTTCTAAAAAAAATAAAAACTAGGGTGCGGAGGGCCATGGCCACCTGTTTTGTCTCTGCTAAGTTCTTTGATCTGATCATGAAGCTTTGCACGAATTTACTTGCTTTTTGGTGAAATTTTCAATTCATTTACCCATTTGTGAGGAATAGAGTGAGGTTTTCACCGGTGACAAAATTGTTGTCTTTAAGGACTTTGATTTAAATCCTTGTCAAACATCTAGACCCACTGCTGCTGGTGTAGCATTTTGCACTCTGCAGCCATGATCATCCTGTGTCGTCTTTCTTTTTGAAAAAGAAAATTGCAAATACAAAACATGTAGCAGCCTCTGACAGTATCTAATTCCTCATGTATTAAGATGGGTTGCATAACCTGTTTAGAATTTTCTTGGATCAATTGGCAACCATAAAGTGTATTATATTACCTAACAATGGATTTTTTTTTTCTTGTGATATGCAGGTATTATATCTCACAGCAGTTGACGGACAAGAGTGATATCTATAGTTTTGGTGTCATTCTTCTCGAACTGATATCTGGCCAAGAAGCAATATCTAATGAAAGCTTTGGTGTTAATTGCAGGAACATAGTCCAGTGGGTAAGTATGGTTTTCTCTGTTGAGACAGGCATTGAGACTCGAGATAATTAAGTGAAACCATAATATTTGTTATTAATCATGTTTATTAGTCAATTTAAGTAGTTTTTCGTATTTTAAAGATACATACCAATCTTCTTTCAGCTTTCTCTCATCACTTTTTTTGAGTTTTCTTAAGTTATCAGCAGAAGTACTTGGGCGAAAAACATGGACCATTGTTACAATTGGATTGATGTAGAAGGTTTCATTAACTTTCCATCAAGTGATAAATTAGTTGGAATGATTCTCACAGGCAAAGTTACACATCGAGAGTGGGGACATTCAAGGAATCATCGATCCGTCACTTAATCATGAATTTGACATCCAATCAATGTGGAAGATCGCAGAGAAAGCTCTGATGTGTGTCCAACCACACGGACACATGAGACCATCAATTTCAGAAGTTCTCAAGGAGATACAAGATGCAATCGTGATTGAGAAGGAAGCAATGTCTGTAAGAGAAGGCAACTCAGATGATATATCAAGGAACTCTCTTCATTCTTCCTTGAATATGGGTCTTTTGGATATGGGTGGTGCTGATAATTACCTTACATTTGATGAATCCATCACACGGCCTTCTGCACGATAGTTCTCATTAATCATGTATGTACAAACACAAAAGGCCTCCGTTTTTTTTTTTGTGATAAAAGGTGAAAAAAATCATATTCTTTGTTACAGGGAGCTCATGATTTTGCAGTCTTTCTCCTCAAGTTTTGAACATGCTGTAGTGGTGGTTTTTACAGAGTGTCAATATCTAGTTCTGGTGGATTTGAAAAACTTGTTACTTAGCTGTTGCCTGTTGGACAGTTTATAGATTTTAGCAGTAATGTCTGTAATCAACAAAGAGTAAGCTTTCGCACATTACAAATCAAGCTCAATTATGTGAAATAATCCTATACAAATCATGAAATGCTACCAGGAGACATGCAGCTTTTCCAATTCATTTATGCAAGCAAAAGTGGTTGAATCTAAAAGAAAAAATAAATAGGTGGCAGGTTGGGGGTATTCCCTCCCCTCCTCCTAATGGTTTTTTAAACCTATTTTTATTTTTAATAAGAGTGAGGAAAGGTCAACAGGTGACCAAAGAGATGTTCATGAAAATTTTGCGTAAAGAAGACGAGCAAGGGTGAAACTAAATAAAACAAATCGTTTGGAGGCTAGAAGGCTAGAAAATAATACAAGGAATTGTCGTTCTTGACAGGGAGCGCTAACTCTTTTTTTTTTAAAAAAAAAAATAAGAAGAGTTGGAACTACATATCCAATAGTAGCTCCTACTCCAAATTTATTAATAAAATCCTCACTTGAAACGGAAGAATACTGTAGACCATTCATATACTTGAGGATTACAAATAAAAAGACAAAAACAACCCGAACCCAAGTTTTACTAAATACAATAGACTCCTAGCACAAATCCTCATTCTGAAACAAACCAAAAGAATAAAAGCCTAGAACCAATAACACAAATCCTTATTCCAAATTATGATCTCATAGAAGAGAGACATAGTTTATCCACCTTTAAAATACTTTTAAACTTCCACGGAATATCGTTAAAATTGATCCACGTACTAGACTGATGATTCGAGGCCAAACGAGCAAGAAAATCAATTCCTATATTTCCTTCTCTATAAACATGACTTATCTTGACTTGCAAACTGGACAAGATCTCTTTGATTTTTTCTCAATAGTCTTCAAGATATCAAATGTCACATCTACATTTTTCCAACCAATTTATTACAAGTAAAGAATCAAGCTCGATCTCAATTCTTTGCAAATCCAACTCCTTACAATGCTATAGACCATAATAAAAAGCCAATAATTCCGCTTCATTATTAGAACCATGAGACAACTCTTAGCAAAAGCCAACCGCAAACATCCCTAATCATCCCGAATAAGGCCACTCACCCCCATGCAGCCAAGATTCCCCAACAAACTCCCATTAACATTTAACTTAAAACATTCCATATTCAGTCTATTCCACTTTACCAAACAAACCTGCTTACGTAAAGGAGCTTTAACCGGAATAGAAAGAGGCAGCCAAAATTTGATCATCACCATCCTTTAATTTTTTACTAGCCCTCAAATGTAAACCCACTCATGCAATCGCTGCCTTAATTGCACCCCACAACGACTGAACAGAAACTTTTTTCCCTTTCATACGAGCTTTGCACCGCCACAACCAAAGGGACCAAATTAAAATAATTGGAACCAAACCAAGCAATGTACCTTTTTTAGAAGAACTTGAGGCCCATCTAAACCAAAGCTCCATATTAGCCCTCCAAGAACGAGATGAGTCATAAGGCATCCCTAAACTCAGAAAAGCCCTGCTCCAAACTTCTACTGCTAGCGAACTTGTGGCAAGGACATGATCTTGTTCTTCCAAACATCATCGTGCACAACATTCACATTTAGACACAACGAGAATGCCCAAATCGTTAATACGCGCATCCACACTTAGGCAAAAATTTAATGCATTCCACAATATAACCGAATATTTTTTTGGAATCGCTGAGTGCCAAATCCAAGGAGCCCAATCAAATTTGGAGGCCCTAACACGAATACAATCCCAAGCCGATTTTGAAGAGAAATTACCATTCAAATTCAGCTTCCAAATCAAAACATTTGCACCTTCCTTATGCTCACCTAAACATTCCAAAATTTCTTCAAACTTAGAGTCCTCCACCAATCTTCGTAGAAGATCCACATCCCATCCCTTCTAAATTCGACACTCCCTTACTGTGAGAGAAGGAAGATTCGAGATCTCACAAGAATCAATAAGAGCACCTGATTTCAACCAAGTATCTCACAAGAAAGAAACTCGACCATCCCTTAACTTCCACAATGAATTACTCATCACCCTAGGTAACACTGCTACTATTTGCTTCCAGAATAAAGAGCCTTTACTAGAATCAATCAAATTTTGCCTTCAGAAAATTAACCCATATTGAGTTTTGAGTTAATAAATTCCATGCAAACTTTATAAAGACCAACACCTGTACATCTTCAAATTTTCTTAGTCCCATGCCCCCTTCAAAAGTCGGGTTACACACTCTTTCCCAAGAAACCCACTTCCTTCTTGGCTTGCCATTAGAAGATCCCTAGAAAAATTACTCATGAGCCGATTAAGGCTAGCCACCACTGCCTTAGAAAGCATACAAAATAGAAAATAAGTGAATCGGGATACTTGCCACAACGTGCCTTAATAACAGAATGCGATAAAAATTTGTTTTGCCATCCTTCAAGCTTGCCACGAATTCGGCATATTAACTCATCAAAATGAGTTACTTTCAGCCTTTCTAATACCATCGGCGCACCTAAGTACTTCATTAGAAAAGAGTCCTCCGAGAAAGAAGTAATTCTCAAAGCACTCCTTTTTTGAGCACCCGTAAAATACTTGGAGAAAAAAATAGATGACTTCTCTTTACTCACAACCTGACTAGACCAATCTTCATACTGAGCAAAACTATCCTTGATAACACGAAGTGATAATTTTCCACCATTAGCAAACACAACAATATCATCAGCATACAATAAGTGAGATACAAGAGGAGCGCCCCGAGGATGAGAAAACGGAACAATCATCCCATTTCCAAACTTATACTTTAACATTCTGGATAACATTTCTTCTATAAGAATAAACAACTAGGGAGATAAAGGATCCCCCTACCGCAAGCCACGTCACTGGGGAAAAAGCCTTTCTCTGTGCCATTCATAACCACAAAGAACCACGGAGTGGAGATACATTGCCTAATCATCTCACAAACCCGAGGGGCAAAACCAAATGAGAGCATGACCTGTAATAGGAAATCCCAATCAACACTGTCATACGCCTTAGCCATATCCACTTTAACTAGGACATTGCCACCACAAACCCGCTTGTTCATCATATGTATCATCTCTTGGGCCAACGTAATATTCTCAAATATAACTCTTCCATGCAAGAAAGCACGCTGCTCCGAAGAAATAATCTTATTTAAAATAGGCAATAATCTGCAAACCAAAATTTTGGAAAAAAAACCCTTATAGATCACAGAGCACAAACTAATGGGTCTAAATTTGTCAAACTCGGATGGATTTTGCACTTTCGGAATTAACACAATATAAGAAGCCAAGTAAAATTTGGGTAGAGGGAAGCCACTAAAAAACTCCCTAACTGCTGCCACCACATCAAACTCCAGAATATCCCAACACGAACAGTAGAACCCAAAACCAAAGCCATCTGAACTTGGACTACTATCAGTCGAAATAGAAAACATAGCCTCTTTCACCTCTTGGATCGAAGGGAGCTGAAGAAGAATATTGTTGTCCTCCTCCAAAACAACATTCTGAGCAAACAATGATAAATTTGGTGGATCCCTCCTTGGTCTTGCCTTCAGGAAGTCACTCAAGAAATCCACAGCACCAACATGAATATCTTCCGAGGAATTCAAACAAGAACCATCTCGAAGTTGCATTTCATGCACAATTGGCTTATTCAAATAAACAAACATTTTAAAAAACTGAGTAGATGCATCGCCCTTCTCCATCCAACTGAGTTTAGCCTATTTGAAAGCTGAGTCTCCTCTCTAAGAAGCCAAACCGCAAGCTCTTTCCTTGGCAACTAATAATGTTGTCTCAACCTCTTCAGAAAAGCTAGCTTGCAACTAACTTTCAAGTCTTTCTATTTGCTTTTCCAAATCACAAATATTAATCTCAGTGCGCCCAAAAATTCTACGATTCCAATCCTTTAATACCACCTTCAAAACTTTTTCAATTTAGAAGCTAGTTGAAAGAGACCCACAGCAACAACTAGACCTGCCAAGTTTCTTTAACAATCTCTCTAATATTCACATGAGACACCCACATTTGTTGAAACTTAAACGAAGGAGGCTCATATCGGCGTACTAGAGACTTTAATACAAAGGACGTTGGCGAATGATCCGAAGTTAAACGAGACAAATAATTACAATAAGCATCAGGTAACAAGTCCACAGCCAATGGATTTAATAGGCATATATCCAGTTTAGACCAACTTCTAGCCAAGCCTCTCTGCCATTACACCAAGAAAACTTGCTCCCCACTGATTTCATTTCAGTTAACCCACAAGCCTCAATAAAATCATTGAACTCATCCATTGCAATTCTCAACAGGGGTCTACCACCACTATGTTCATCATCCCCACGAATAATGTTAAAATCACCAAGACATAGCCATACATTGCACTACATCCAACTGTAACAGCCTCCAAAAAGATCTCTCCTATCCATATGGTTACATTTTGCATAAACCACAAAGACCACAACAAAGCGTGAATCAACCTTCAGCAAAACAGACACATGCTGAGCACTGCATTGACTAACCGAAACCTCTAAACCACCCTCCATAACAACCATAATTTTCCACCAATGCTTTGATTAGAAAAATCATGTTCAAACTTCAAACTATTTTTCAAACCTTCCAAATTACTATCATCAACAAAAGGTTCAGCCAACATAATAAAGTTTACCTGTAACTTCCTCACCAACTTACAAAGTCTTCTCTGTGACAATCGAATCCTATGGATGTTCCAAAACAGAGGTTGACACATCATAAATCCATCCAAGCGGGCTTGTTAGGAACCCAAGATGGGCTTTTGAGAATTCTTCCACCCTTAGCTACATTCTTAGCCTTTATAGCATCACCATCCGAGGGGTAATCTTTATTTTTACACAAATGCTCTACCCTTTCTTCATCGGGCTCAGAGGCATAATTTTCAACAACTTCATCAGGTTGTAACTCCACCCTATCAATCAGAATCACATTAGCCAAAGACTCCATCATAAGTCAATCTTCTGTGTTATCATGTAGCACCCCATCCTCTGCCACATTCTTAACTAACTCTTCAATCACCACCATGTCACATGGCTGTATCACCAACACACCAACAACAGCGTCATTTACAGGCAATTCAGGAGACCGAGAAACCTCCATATTTATCGGATCAGGCACTGACTTATTATTAGACACAAGACCAAACTCCACCACCACTGCTACAATATCAGCAACATCTACAATAAAGTTCTCCTCTTTTGAAGAATTAGGACCATCCATATTTCTATCCACATTTTTCAGCCACCAACACATCGACAAAAGAGACATTAGTAGGCAATTCATTAGACCAAGTATCCATCATGCTATTTAAATCTTTACCCACTTCCAATATCTTCGAATCCTGACCACTAACCACCATTAACTCTATATCAGCACATTCTAAAATATAGCTATGCGTTTTGAAATGACTAGGACCAGCCATATCACTATCCACATTCTCAGCCACCAACACACCAATAACAACGTCATTTACAGGCAATTCAGGAGACCGAGAAACCTCCATATTTATCGAATCAGGCACCGACTTATCATTAGGCATAGAATCAAGATTCAATACCTCTGTAGGCATGTCTTGCATAGATGGCTTAGGCTTCCAAATATTCACTGGCTTCTCTATTTTCCTCTCAAGCCCCTTCAGTTTGCGATAAACCACCTAAGTAACACCTCCCTTCCATTTACACGTCTTCAAATTATGCCCCTGAGTACAACATCTTGAACAAAATGCAAGTAGAGTCTCATATTCAACCTCAATATAGAAACTTGAAGCATGGTGAGGATTTCCAATCCAAATCCCCCTAATTGGTTCCCTTGCCATATCTAATTCCAAACAGACCCTTGCCCCATCAGTTCTCGTTGCGCATTTGGTGTCGTTATCACAAAGCAAAAACCGACCCAAAGGGGCGGTAATATTCCTAAAAAAAGATTCATAGTAATAATTTGGTGGTAATCCAGGAAGGAAAACCCACACGGGCACCAAAGAAGGCTCTGTATCCTCATCAAAACCCGGATGCCAATGGAACACCATCCACATCAATAATCTCCCTCGACAATGCCTTCACAAAATCAATCTCATTTGAAAGACACATGAAGACATTTCGAAGCTTTCTCATGGCAGAAACCATCGGCTGCGAACTTAGACCCCAACGATTTCGGATGAACACTCGGATTGCATCAAGGGACGGACGCTGCCTTAAAAATTTAAGGACCATTGAATACCTAAAAGGAGCAATAGATTTCTCAACTTCTTCCTTGAAGAACAGAACATAAATTTCACCATTAATAATTTTTGCAGGACGAAAAGGAACCTCAATTTTAGGTAACTGTTGCGGCGAATAGGACACCATATCAGCAAAAGAACGTTGTCGACCCACCATCGTCGATGGCCTAGGAGGAGCCCCAGCGACCGCCATATGGCACAAACGGATAACGAGCCCTAGTAGAGCCCGATTAAGAGGAAAAAGGGCATTATCGAAATAAAAGTAAAATATTACAGGGAGCCTACCTGATAAAGGTTATCTCAAGAAAGGTTCACGCTGACAAAACAAGTTTCGCAAAGATACCTTCCCCAGTGAGACACCATCATCTCCAGTTTCATGTTCAAGAGGAAGGCTTCTCCAACTTGGATACCTTGAACCCTATAAATATACCCCTACATATTCATTGCAAGATTATTAGATTGGTCTAAAAGTAGCTCTTCATACAATACCATTATTGGGCTCCCAACACTGAACAATATGAAGTTGGTCATGTCGACTTACCACTTGAAGATGAATTTTTTTTATTGCAGCAAGAGTATGGAAGTTGGTGGCAAACAAATATTGGTGTAAGAATGCTACATATAACAGCTGAAGAACAAATGAGGAAAGGTTTGCACTGTCCACCTTGGAGGGGCAAAAGGAAGCCCCATTTCACCACCACCCAAGCTCATTGAACAATCCATCAAAACTTGGGACAAGAGCAAATTGAGAAAGGGTGAAGCGGCCAAGCCTTTGGAGTTGGTAGCCTTATCCCTAGGTGACTGGAAGCTATTGCAAGTGTAGGAATAAGCATGGTGCCAGATCTTAGAGAACACTTGGTGCAATTATGCATTGAGCATATAAACGTTTTTGCATAGAGTCATAAGAACGCATTGGGGATATACTCGATGTAGGATGAGTACCTAGTTCAGATATTAGTTCTCCACAAGGTCAGCTAGTTATTTGCACTGGATGCTCGAATACTTGGATTTCCAATTCGGGTCAGATAAAATTTGGCCTGCATGCATAGGCTTGAGAAAATATACAAACAAATAAGTAATAATAAAACAACAAAATTTTTTCAAAACTTGATACTTAAGTGAAGATAGGTTTTTTGTTTTTAGGGGTAAGTGGTTGTGGATGATTATTCTGGAGGAGGGAAACTAGTGGGCCAGTGGCACGTGGTGGACACATGAATCTGTGGGGCGGCAGATAGTGAGGAGGTGACAAAGAGGGGAAATGACTAGAAAGGCACATGAGGAGTCTTTGGGGGTGCATGGGTGGTGGCATATGAATGATCTCACATCATATAGAGGTGTAGTTGGTGTGGTTAAAAAGAGGATGGTAGGAAGAAGATGCATAGTTGGTGCATGGTTGGTTTTGGTGGTAAGAGGTCAGTAAATTGGTGCATCAAAAGTCATCCTATGAAAACAAGCAAACAATTCTAAGATGCAAAAAGAAAATAGTAAAATGGGAGGATTGGCTAGAAAATAAAGTTTCTAGGGCGGAGGGGGGCGCGGTTACGAAGAGAGCTTTTCTATAAGATTAAGAATATATAGAAGTTTTCCTATCTCCAACTAGCGTGGTTGAGCCTATTCTCGCCTAGCGCTAAAGCTAAGTGTTCCAACACTCACACGACGATCAAAAAGTGTGTTGAAACTGTGACTCTTGAACTGGGCAAACCCATGAGTGCCATGCAAGTTTGGAATAGTCACATTCAACAAAATCCAAATAAATAAACAAAGCAAGGCATGCACACTAAGGAGGGAAAATGGAGCAAACTATAATCATTAATTCAAGCAAATGCAAGATCCAAATTAACATAGTCAGAATCAACAAAAACCTTCTAAAGGAAAAATATAAACATGATCACAACAGAAAAATTAAAAGTCAACAATTCAGAGCGGGATGGGAAAAGGTATTAGGCATTAGATCTCTGCTCAAAGAGTTGAGTAATTAACGGGACTAGCGGTTAGGCTTGAGAATCTTCAACACTAGAGTGTTCAAATCGTTTTGAGGGTTCTCCACCAAATGATCCCTCAACTTCTACAGATCCAGCTTGTACCCATAACCCCAACCTTTGTTACAAACTTCCTTGGCTACCATTAATTAGGGAGAAAGTTGAACAAGTTTTTCTCTGGAAGAAGCTAACTTAGATTCCAGAGTAGCTATCTGTTGGTCATGGGAGGAAACCTTGCTCCTCACACGTAACAGGGAATCATTGAGTTTAACATACTTGTCATCTAGGTTCTTCCACTCTCTCTTGGCCACCTCATGCCAAGCATCAAGTCTCTCCACCTTGCCCTTAAGGTTGTCAAAATCTAGGCTTAGGCTTTGGCAAGACTCCTCTACTCGGTCTGTCGTAGCTACATACTTGCAACAACACTCCTTGGTCTCCTCAAGCTCTTTTTCTAGGCAGGCTAGTCGATCCCGCCCATTGTATCATTCCTCCTCCAAGATCTTAGCTTCAAAGTGACAACGAGTCACATCTTCCCTCAATTTCTCTAAATCACTCTAAAGATAAAATACATCCTTTCGAAGAGAAGAATTACTCTCCTCTAGGGAGTGGGAGTAAGCATCCAAGTGGGTAAAGGCAGTTTCCGCATCATCCCTCTCGACTCTCAACTTGACAACCTCCAAGTGAGCTTGGAATGCGAAGGACCACAGAATGCGAACCTCATCTTCTAGTTTAGCCTGACCATCAACAATCCAAGCAGCTAGTAAATCAATCCCCTAATACATGAAGGCAAACCGATCATTAGATGAATAATAAAGGAGAAGAGGCTAAAAGCAAACATTGAGGAAGTTTACCGAAGAAAGAAAGCTCTTATGCTGACAGGCAATTTCGTGGACAGACTTTGCCCTAGCATCATTGGCACATGGAGCAAACCCAAAAGGATGTGGCTTAGAGGGTCCAAGCAATCCAGAGGAAGTGTGCCCCTCAAGCCTCCTAGTTGTCCAAATGGGTATGGCAAAGAGGAATAACGAGGCTGAGGTGGAAGGGTTAAGCCCTCAAAAATGTCAGATCTCTACTTGTTTGATGGCTTGTCTCCACCTAACAAAAGAACTCAGGAGGTTGTGTCCTCTAAGGTTATTGGCAAAGAAATCTCTTGCCTTAAAGAATGCTAAAGGGTGACGAAGGTATCGAGATCTGATTACGCCCAAAGAATAACGCGGTAGTTATAGCACAGCTTTGGAGTGTTGATTCCACAGGAAGACAAATTAAAAGAATAGTAGAATGAACAAAAAAACTAAAGAAAAATATTAAATGATTAATGGAGAGTAAAGATTAATTTTAACTGCAAATTAAAGTGAAGCAAAGTGATTAACGGAAAAAGTACTCAGATTTGACGAACAGTAGAGCGTCGAAAATCCGTTGCACAAATCCGGTATTTTAATTATTCTTAATTCATTAGATAACTCAATTAGGAACTTAATTCCTGAAATTCTCAATTAGAAGGTATAGATTTATAAACCAAAATTAAATTAAATGTAACCCTTCGAAAAATCATTCACCACTTTTTAAATACATAAATTACTATTTTATTGAGAAAATCCAACGACGACAATATACTCAAGGAGCGATATTGCAGCAAAGAACTAAATCAATATAGATAAATAATTTATCTAAACATAATCAAAGAACTAATCCATTCAATAGAAAAAGCATGACTGAATCCATAAACAGAATAAATTCTATGATTATTCGGAGAAGAAAACATCAACGATGAATTGAAAATGATAAAATAAAAGAATTTTAGTTATTTAAAATCAAATACATAAATTAAAAATATCATCTAATGTGCAAGTTCATCCCTAACCCTACTTGAGAATTTAGTTATCCATAAATATAATGGACAACAAAAATCTCCAGAGAAAACTGAAGTGAACGGCGACCATGGAAGTGATTTTCTCCTCTCTTCAAATATGCCTCTTGTGCCTCTCATTCTCCCATATTTCGTGCTAATGATATGCTTATATATGGTATGAAAGAGACCCTAATGTCTTCATAATTTTCCCATAAAAAAATTGCCTAAATTTTAGGATTCATCTTGGCAGCCACATACGCACTTCAAGAGTTCAAATTTGGAAATTCTTATTAGAGACAAATTTATACCCCTTTAAGATAGATTTCTAATGCATCAAGAATCGTATCAATCCGATATATGAGTAAAAATTGACGGTCCAAATACTAAAGTATGTCCAAACTGTCTCCTAACAAATTTCGGATTTAGATTTCTTGTTGTCTCCTTTTGTTATTTTTTTTTTCTTTTTTTCTTGATCCAAGTTGCTCTCAAGCCCCATGAAGCTCATCCTTTGAATTTGACTGGGCTTTGACTTGCTCTTTTATAAACTCTGAAGTTAAATATAAAAACTGCTTAAGAGTATCTCAACGTAGATGGAAACTCAATCTAAGAATGCATATTAATTTCTATGATTTTTATTCATATTTTAGCATTTTAATCCAATAATAAGGTATTTAAAGTACACTTTCGTGCACTCATCAACCCCCCAACTTACTTATTGCTAGTCCCTAGCAATTTTCATGTCAAAACAACAAAAGAGACCAAAGAAAATTGCACACAAAGGCCACCAAGTCAAACTTTCCATATTCACATATCAAAGCAATATAAGGAATCCAATAACCAATCAAGATCAATCCACCTATAGCAATTCATAAAGTGTATATGTGCTCTCCAAGTCATAACGATTTAACACTAACCTTGACACATGCAACATCAAGAACATCTCAAACGAAAGATTCAACTCCATAACTCACGAGTATAAAAGTGTTTCGTGTGAAGATTCTCTCTATGGAGTTGACAAGGGGTGTATACACACTCTCATGGGGAATTAGGCAATTATGTATAAGCAACAAGCAAACATTGATCTTATGATAGAAACACTAACAAATGAGACTTCCACTAGTCTTTCCAACAGCTTACTTAGGATCAGAACGGTCAACACAAAAGCTTGTAACGTGGCTTGGGTTCGGAGCTATATAAAAAAAATTGATGAAAGGAATTCAAAAACTTCCAAGTATATACAAAGGGAATTTTATTAAATATTTCAATAGACCACACTTCTTACTTGATGTACTCTCTAACTTTTCAGATCATTAAATAATAATGTTTTTCCTTCTTCTTCCTCTTCTCTCTCTCTCTCTCTCTCTTTCAACAATTTGATGAATACAAACACATGCCACTTTGGTATTCTTGCTATTTCTACCAATCTTTTCTTTTTCCTTTTTTTTTCAGAGCTCACTCAATTGAACACTTTGCAACTTGTACTCTTATCTATTTTTCTTTCTTTTTTTTAATTGAAAGTGATAAAATAAAATAAAGAAAATGCAAATTCCACACCCAGTATACACTTAGAAGTAAAAATGATAGAAAAATTAGTGTATAGGTTATACTCCAATGTGGAGAGGTATGGATGATATGGGCATATGAAAAGAAAAAGTTACATATGTTTATTGGCTCAAAGTTGGCTACTAGGGGTTTATGATGGAAAGGGTTAGCTTGAAAGGCTCAAACGTTGATCCTAAGTTGACCTTCGTCATATCCCAAGTATATCCACAATCTTACCAAAAACCATGTAATGATATTCTCAAAAGAAGTGCCCAATTCAACAGATCAATAAATGCTTATCACAATTTACTGGATTTGTATGCTTTCAATTCTCTCCAAACTCACATGAATACTTAAGTAAAAGAGTTCTCTATCTACATGTGTCAAACCACCATCTTACCACAAAAACTTGGATGAGTGCATTAGGGATTCTGTGAATGCTTCAGTAGAAAATGATTATAGTATGTTTGGTGAATTCACAAAGATTGCTATGAATAAGAATGAGTACATATGTGAAAATGGTGCACTTGTGATGCAAAAAAAATTGGCATATAAAAATATGTTACTGAATTCCAACAAGCATTTTAAATACTGAATTTGCACCACCACCCCCCAACTTAAATAAAACATTGTCCTCAATATTTAAGAATCAAAATTGAATGGGGATTAATTGAAAATGATATAATACACTTGATGAGTGACGTGGATAGCTCGCTAAGCACCAAAGATGGTAACCTGAAATGACAAAATAAAACTAACATACAAATAAAGCCAAAGAAAACAATAGCAAACAAAAAGGAAAACATAGAAAATAAGATAAAACAAAAACAAAACAAAACAAATAAAGAAAAACATACTTGAGTGGTGTGGTTAAGGTTGATAGACCAGATCCACAAGTAGAATGTCTTCCACTTCTTGAACTTGCCTATCAATTAATACTTAAAGGTGTTGACCATTTACTTTAAAGATTCGACCATCCTTAAGATCCTCTATTTCTACCGCCCCATTTTTAAAAATATTTTTTACTACAAAGGAGCCAGTCCACCTAAACCGAAGTTTTCCTTGGTGCTTGTGAAGTCTAAAATCATATAAGTATACTCGGTCGTTAGGCTCAAACCTCTTCCTAAGAATATTTTTAACATAAAAAGCTTTCATTTTAACATTATAGATTTTAGACTTAGGCAAAAGTTTCAATTTAACTCTTGGTACTTTCATACTTACAGGAATCTGTCTTTCACATTTCTTAGGCAATTCTCAAATTTCGATTGCCATGCCCGTGTTCTATAATCCTGAGTTTTATAAAAAACAGCAAAAATATCAAAAATATTAGATGAATCACTAATAGTATCAAACTCAGAATTAACAAGGGAATATTCAAGCGAATCAAAATCATAAGTTGTGTGAACTATCTTGTCTATGAGTGTGTCCATCATGTAAGTTTGATGGCACTCATCATCCTCTATTGGTTGTTTTTTAATATGAAAAATATTCAACTCGATAGTCATATTCCCAAAAGAGAGCTTCATTAGATCATTCCTGCAATTAATAAGAGCATTAGCAGTAGTGAGAAAATGTCTACCTAAAATTAAGGAGATTTTAGAATTAGAGTCAACAATAGAACTAGTGTCAAGGATTAAGAAATCAACATGATAATAAAATTTGTCAATTTGGATCAAAACATTCTCAATTATCCTTCTCGGTTTCTTAACTAAACAGTCAGCCAATTGAAGCATAACAGAAGTTGGCTTAATTTCACCCAAACTAAGCTGCAAATAAATGGAATAAGGCATCAAATTAACACTAGCTCCTAAATCTAGCAAGGCTTGCCCAAACTCATGATTCCCAATATTATATGCAATGGTTGGACAATCAGGATCCTTGTACTTAGTAGGAATTCACTGTTCAATTAAAGCACTAACTTGCTCTGTCAGAAATGTTGTCTTCTTAACATGGTGCTTTCTCTTAACTGTACACAAATCTTTGAGAACTTTTGCATAAGTAGGAACTTGTTTAATAACATGCAAAAGAGGAATGTTAATCTTTACCTACTTAAGGTTCTCCAAGATTTCACTACTAGAATCCAAAGTTCGTATACCAAATTTTAAAACTTGAGGAAATGGTACCTTAACTGAGCTCTTGATTACCTCGGCTTCCTTGGGCAACTCGATACTATCATTGCTTTGTTCCTTTTCAACATCCTCTGGCTTATCAGTTGTTGGGATGTGTAAGGACTTACTACTTCTTGTCACAATAGCATTGACCTCTTTCAAATTTCCTTGCACCATATGCTGACCTTGGGGTGTAGATTGAGGTTGAGAATGGAACTTGCCACGCTCATTCACACTCAAGTAGCTCATCATCTTGGATATATGACTCTTGATCTCTTTGTTTTCTTCAACAACCTGCATAATCAAAGATTCAAACTTTTGATTAGTTTTGCCATGTGCTTCAATAAAAGCATGTAAAGTATATTCACAGAGTTCCTAGAAAATGAAGGGTGTATGATATGGTGCAGGATATGATCTAGGGGGTTGTGCAGGCTGCTGGTTTTCAAACTTCCAACTAAAATTGGGGTGAGTACGCCACCTAGGATTGTAGGTATCAGAGAAAGGTGCAACAGGCTTTGTGTACATACCTAAGACATTACATTGTTCCTCATATATCCCTCTCATCTCAGCAAATGTGGGACACTCTTGGGCGAGGTGATCTATCCCGCCACATACAAAACATGGTCCAAAAGACTCTACATGATTAGCCACGTATGTTGGCTTTAAGTCCGTAGTCTTTAAAACCTCTAACTCGCTAGTAAGCATCTCAACCTTAGCCTTTAGATTATCCTCTTCCCTGAGATGATAAATTCAACTACCATTTAGGTTTCCTGTAGGTCGTGACCTATTTGTGCTCTCAGTAGCACTAGGTCCAGTCCAAATATGAGTTTTTTAACAAGCTTATTAAGATATTCTATGACCTCATTATGATCTTTTTGTAAGAACTTACCATTACACATCATCTCCACAAATTGGCGCTCTGTAGGTGTAAGTTCCTCATAAAAATAGCTCACTAAGTGCCAATTCTAATACTCATGGTGAAGGCACATACTCAACAACTTCTTAAATCTCTCCCAAAACTGATACAAAATCTCACTGTCCTTTTGTGCAAAGGTGGAGATTTGTCTTTTTAAACCAATGGTCTTATGTTGGGGAAAGTACCTATTAAAGAAAACGTAAGTCATCTCATTCCATGATCCAATAGATCGTAGTCTCAGTGAGTATAGCCAACTCTTAGCTCTATCCTTCAAAGAGAAAGGAAAGAACTTAAGTCTCACAATGTCATCAGTTGCATTTTGACTATGAAAAGTTACAACTACTTCCTCAAACTCCCTAATGTGCACATATGAATTTTCATTTTCCAAGCCATAAAAAGTGGGGAGTAACTATATCATCCATGTTTTAAAAAACAATTGGCAAGTATTAGCTGGAAACATGATGTATGATGGTGTGGTTGTGCATGTAGGGTGTAGGTAATCCTAAAGGGTCCTAGTAGATTGATCTTCGTGTTCACTCATTTTTTCAGAATTAGAAGAACTATCAAACAAATGATTGGAAAAATTAAACTCTAACTCTGACTCTAACACAGGCCTACAAGCAAATCAACCCAATGCGTCTCTATACCTGTGCATGCAAGGTAGAGAAAAATGCAACACTAAAAAAAATAAAACTATAAAAAGAAAAAGAAAATAAAATAAAGATGCAGCAAGCTAAAAGAAGGGACAAAGTTACCTCCTTTAAAAACTGCTAAAAAAAAAACTATCTAACAATTCTTCAACCGTCTCCCCGGCAACGGCGCCACAATTTGATTACGCCCAAAGAATAACGTGATAGTTGTAGCACAGTTTTTGGGTGTCGATTCCACAGGAAGACAAATTAAAAGAATAGTAGAAAGAAAAAAGAAACTAAAGAAAAATATTAAATGATTAATAGAGAATAAATATTAATTTTAACTGCAAATGAAAGTGAAGTAAAATGATTAATGGAAAAAGTACTCCGATTTGATAAACAATAGAGCGTCGGGAGTCCCTTGCACAAATCCGGTATTTTAATTATTTTTAATTCATTGGATAACTCAATTAGGAACTCAATTCTCGAAATTTCCAATCGGAATGTGTGACACCCACAAATTCCGCTTGGGATTGAACGGACATTTGAAGCGTCGAGACATGCAACACAAGGTTACCTGCCCCCGTTCATGACATATAAGATGCAATGTTCCTAACATGCATCTAGCATTATGCAATATTCGCAGCGGATAATTTTTTTCTTTAGCAATACTATGCACCAAACTAAAAATTTTAAGCTAAGCTAATCCCGACTGCATGTGCATAGTTATCCCTTCATCACTCGGATAGGTGCGAGTATTAACCTTGATCGCATGTGCGTTGTTAACATTCAGTTCGGTAAGTAAGAAGGAGATTAGCTTGATCACTCTTTAGTGCTAAGCAAACCCTAGACCCATGAACATGCGGTTCATGGGTCCCCTTTTGTCACCCGGATGGGTTCAAGTATTAACCCCAATCGTATGCATGTTTCTTACACTTGGCTTTGTAAATGTGTGGTAAAATTGATCAACTACTACTCGAGCTAGGCTAACTATGACGCCCCCAAATTCCGCTTGGGATTGAACGGACATTTGAAGCGTCGAGACATGCAACACAAGGTTACCTGCCCCCGTTCATGACATATAAGATGCAATGTTCCTAACATGCATCTAGCATTATGCAATATTCGCAGCGGATAATTTTTTTCTTTAGCAATACTATGCACCAAACTAAAAATTATCCCAAATACTTGAAACATATTTCATACATAAAGGCATACTAAAAAGCCGTGATCACCACACTAGTCCAAAATGGTTGTGATCAAAAGAATACTTGAATACAACTCAAAAGTACAAGTATTAACCTGAGTTAAATACTATACCATCATCAACATCGCACCGTGGCCTAGTTGACCGTATTCAGTTGGTCAGATTCCAATTCTCCTTTGGGTCCTGTAACAAGATCTACCATTCGGGGGGAATGGTAGTTGGGACTACCACAGTGAGATTTGATTACAAATCTCAGTAAGTTAACATAAAACTCACACACAGGTTAAAGATGCATGCATGGCAGTAAAAGCATAAATGCATAAGTATAGTCGTACATAAGCATAGCATAACTTGACATATAGCATGACTTAACCAGAACTAAACGTGAACTGAACTTGACTTAACATGGCATAACTTAAGCTTAAAACATAACATGAACAAACAACATAACATGAACGTGAAACATAACATGGACTTGAAATATAGCATGAACGTAAACATGCATAACATAAATAAGAACTTGAAAATAACATAAAAACTATGACATAACATAACATGACATGAACATAACATTACGTGAGCATAACATAACATGGACTTGATCTAAAACTTGACTTATCATGTATTTGATCTGAAACTGGACTTAACATAAACTTGGAATATTATTCAATTGTCTTGATTAATAACGTGCGTTAATACGTACTCCACAGTTGTTGTGGCCCCACGTATTCAAGTAACATAAAATATAATACGTACTCCACAGTTGTTGTGGCCCCACGTATTCTACGTGTCACAATTGCTGTGTCTCACGTAGTGTATGCTCCACAGTTGTTGTGGCCCCATACTTCATGCTCCATAGTTGTTGTGGCCCCATGTTCATAGACTCCACAGTTGTTGTGGCCCCATGTACTACCACAGTTGTTGTGGCCCCACAGTAACATAAAATATAATACGTACTCCACAGTTGTTGTGGCCCCACGCATTATAAGTAACATAAAATATAATACGTACTCCACAGTTGTTGTGGCCCCACGCATATATATACGTAACATAAAATATAATACGTACTCCACAGTTGTTGTGGCCCCACGCATTATAAGTAACATAAAATATAATACGTACTCCACAGTTGTTGTGGCCCCACGCATTATAAGTAACATAAAATATAATACGTACTCCACAGTTGTTGTGGCCCCACGCATTATAAGTAACATAAAATATAATACGTACTCCACAGTTGTTGTGGCCCCACGCATTATAAGTAACATAAAATATAATACGTACTCCACAGTTGTTGTGGCCCCACGCATTATAAGTAACATAAAATATAATACGTACTCCACAGTTGTTGTGGCCCCACGATTATAAGTAACATAAACATATAATCGTACTCACAGTTTTGTGCACATATAGTAACATAAAATATAATACACTACATGTTACATATGAACTTATATACATACATTGTATGACAAAGAAAATGTTGTGTAACAGATAAATATTCATGAGAGATTAAATCATACGTAACAGATAAACATGTAATGACATAGCATGACATGGCATATACGATAACATACATACATAAATTGTAGTTCCCTTACCCATCACACATACACAATAAACTGATAGTAAGTTAGAGGCTAACTTACCTCGATCGTCGCGTTCTATGAGAATAGAGCGCGAAACACGAGGAACTGCACAACAGCTGGAAGAGGAACACTCAAGTCCTTAAGATTTTCATTCTGAACTCAATTGCATATTGTGAGCACTTGCAACACCACGGCAACTTGAGGTTTCACTATACTCGAAGAGATAATTTGACTTCAGAAAGCCTTTGCACTAAAACAAGTTCATTAAAATTATCAATAATAACCAAACAAACAATTCCTTTCTCAATCCATATACTCTTAGCCATAGTCAACCACAAGATGACACCAGTCACCCCGGACTATAATCCATAAC